>JAEIFV010000864.1:0-131494 GCA_018904265.1 Lordiphosa collinella
TGCTTACTCACCAAAAATTTGGTCACTTTTGGTTTTCGTCATTATTTTAGACCAGGGTCCGAATTGCTTGACTAAATATTAGCAATAGTCTTAATTTTTGACTAAAAACTAACCTATCATTTAGTCAATATTTGTAAATCGACTAAATCCATAAACTTGACTTTAATCACAAATCATTAAAACTAAAAATGAAATAGTTTTCATAAAATATGATTTGATCAACTAGGCTATGAAATATTAACAAAAAACTAAACAAAATGATAGTCATTAGTCGTTTTGTTACATTTGACTATTGACCATTTAGTTGTTTCAGTTGACTTGACTTGACTTGACTATCAACTGAGTAGTCGTTTCGTTTATTTGAAATTTATAAATTGAAATAACTTTGGTTATCAAACGTTGTTGTGATTGTTGTGTTGATTGATTTGGATTTAAAACATATCCCAAATTTTTCAGAGTAACAATCTTACAAAGAACGGTTTATTCAGACATACCGAAAGAAGATACAGTTTCCCAAGTACAGATCACAGCCTTGCAGAAAGAGCGAAGCCTAAATTCCTTGTAAGTGTAAAAAATAGACAATAGCTAACTTCTGCACGGCCGAACTTTGTATACCCTTGCAGCTCGTATAATTTATATAAATAAAAGTCTTAAATTATATTCATACAACAATTTCATATTCGCTTTGATTGATATTCACTGCTAGCTGAGTAACCCAAACTGACCAGTAGACTGACTTGTGACCATTTGTCTGACCAGTTTTTATACGACAGCTGCTCTAAATATTTATCCGATATTCATCAAAATCGCCAAAATTGTGCCGAAGCAGATAACAATAAATAGTTTTTCGAAACATCTGGACTATTTCCATATACCATTTCCATCACCGTTCGCACCACACATTACATTATAACATTATAGAGCCCATCTGCAAAGCTTTGAGAGAAAAATGAACCAACCATTTTCATTAAACTCTCGAAATTACCACCGCCCGACTAAATGTTTTTTGGCGGCCGTTGCAGCGAATATAAAGAATAATATAATATTGGAACTAAAAAAATAAACTAGTCTCCCTTAAAATGGATAGTGCCACTAGACTTTCGCGCAATATTTTTGGACTAAGTGCGCAATTTATAAAAAGAAAATGAAATCAAGTCAACAATTTTGGGCATGGTGGAACTTAAAGGACTCGCATCAAGTACATCGCGTAATTTAGCAAGAGAAATTATTAATGTTCTCAATAAGTACGAGATAAGCCTGGAAGCAAATTGTATCGGTTACATCTGATAACGGAGCAAACATGTTGAAAACTACAAAGATATTATCACAATGTAGCGAAAAACAAGAAATCTTTGACGACTGCGATATCGAAGCCTCCAATGCCGCTTATTTACAAAATATTGAAGATTTTGAAAATCAGTAATGTTTATGACGGCAACATACAAATTTGTCGCAGTGCAGCTCACTCAACTCAACTCTGCGCTCTAGATGTTCCGAGGGATGCTATAATTAAATCTTATTTAATTAAGGAAACGGGTTGTGATCACTGATAATTAGTGGAGTGAGGAAAATTTTGATATAAAAGAAGACTTCTGGGATCAGTTATTCTATGGTTTTTGGTCCGCTACAGCGAACAATCATCAAATTTCAAGAGGAACAATTGCACTACGGAAACTTCTACGCTCAAAGGCTGAAATGTAATATACTGACGAGAACAATAGTAATCTCAAAGCCCTAACCCTCACCTAACTCGTAGTCTATTCCTGGAATGCCAACTTTTTCTGGTTTCCGTTGTCGTTAGTCAAATGTTTCAAAGCGACTACTCAGTTGATAATCAAGTCAACTGAAACAACTAAATTGTCAATAGTCAAATGTAGCAAAATGACTAAAATTTTGTTTAGTTTTGTACATATTTCTTAGCCTAGTTGATCAAATCATATTTTATGAAAACTAGCTTCATTTTTAGTCTCTTTATAAGTCACTGTTTGGGTCACTATTTTGGTCACTGTTGTGGAAACGGTTATGGTCATTGTTTAGGTCACTGTTTCAGTCACTGTTTTCGTCAATGTATCGGTCACTGTTTTCTTCAATGTTTTAGTCATTGTTTTCGTTAATATTTTGGTCACTGATTAGGTCTCTGTTTTGGTCACTGTTATAGTCACTGTTTTCGTCACCGTTTTGGTCACTGTTTTAGTCACAGTTTGGTCATTGTTTTGTCATTGCTAATCCACCACCATCGCTCACCCACTCACAACCCACATGCTGCTATGGCTGCCTTGCAAAGACAAAATCTGCTGACTTTGCAAAGTCAAAAGCGTAGCCAAAGAAATCTGTCGCATAGACAATCGTTTTCTGGATTTGCCCCCAGTCGACCGTCCGTAAGAGAGCTTCGCTCTAAAAATCGGGTTTTGCATGGAGCATTGCTCCTGTTGTACGAAAACGGAAAGTATTTTTCTTTTAGAATCCGTCGGAATATTTCTAAATTTTCAGAATTTTTTATGTCTGGAGTCCAGACTTTGGACTAGTTTATAGTTGACCCTCTCTATTTAACAGTTGCAAACCCAAAACTCTTGCTCTTCTTTCAGGCCAAGAACTCCAGTCTCCTCATCACCACCACCACCACGCGTCACAAATACTACACAGATCCGGAACTTACCCTAGAAGCGGAAACGGAAATCATACGCAAATGGCAAAAGATTGTGGGCTCCGATGTGGAGGTTATTGTGGCTCAAATCAAAAAGTTTGCCGTCGGCGGCCTGGGCATCTCACTGGAGGGCACTGTGGATGTGGAGGGTGGACGTGAGGTGCGTCCACACCATTACATACGTTCCATTTTACCCGATGGCCCTGTTGGTGTGAATGGAGTGCTGCGTTCGGGCGATGAGCTGCTTGAGGTAAATGGTGAACGTTTGTTGGGCATGAATCATCTGGAGGTGGTGGCCATTCTCAAGGAACTGCCGCTAGATGTGCGTATGGTATGTGGCCGTAGCAAGAACACCTCACTGTTACCCTTCTCCGATGACACCCTGAAAAAGTTGAGCAACAATTTCGAGAATCTTTTGCCGGCCACAGATCGTCTGGTCAAGGCCAAATCTGATGGCAGTCTGGCCACTGCGGGCTCTGTGGCCGATGCGGACTCTGTGGCGGCCGCCGCCAACTCGTTTAATAAGCTGAAATCTCGCTCCCTGGAGCCACTCACCGGCCTGGCCATGTGGTCATCCCAGCCACAGATTATAGAACTGGTCAAGGGAGATCGTGGATTGGGTTTCTCTATATTGGACTATCAGGATCCTTTGGATCCCAATGATACATTGATTGTTATACGTTCGCTGGTGCCGGGTGGAGTGGCCCAGTTGGATGGACGCCTTATACCAGGAGATCGTTTGCTGTTTGTCAATTCAATTAATTTGGAGAATGCCTCATTGGATCAGGCGGTGCAGGCTTTGAAGGGAGCACCCAAGGGTGTGGTACGTATTGGTGTGGCCAAGCCGTTGCCCATGACGGATAACTCGCTGAAAGCGTGCAGCAATGCGAGTACCACCAGCGAGGAGACACTGGAGGCTCAACAAACACCGCCAGCAGCGCCGCCTGCATTGCCCACAGTGGCACCACCAGCCTTGCCCACATTAGCCAAGGGAGCAGAACCCGATCTGATACCCGATTGGCGCAATTGAAGTGAAGTGGGGGGTAGCCTTGAGGGTATTCTGGCAGCTGGATCAGAGTAGTTTTATGTTTGAAGGAATATTTGAATCATTTAAGCGTTTTCCTACATTCCTTTATAATTTTCAATAATTGTCAGTATTTTATGACTTGAAACATTTAAAAAGTAATTTTCTTTCAAAATATTAAGAGCAATCTTGCTGTTTTCTAAATAGATTGCAGAAATACCCAAATAATTTCCACTATTTTGTGACTTAAAACATTCCCAAAGTAATTTTGTGTCCAAATATTAAGGGTATGCATGCAACTTTTAAACAAATGATACATTTTCTAAACGAGTTGCACGAATACTTGAATGATTTTAATCTTTTTTTGCCTATTACCATTCCAAAAGTAATTTTATGTAAAATTACTAAGGGTATTTCTGCAACCCTTAAAAGAGTGATACTTTTTCAAAATGAGTTGCAGGAATACTTGAATAATTTCAACCATTTTGGGCGGGAGGTGGGCTGCTTTGTTAACTTATTGAACCCGATGTTAAGGTGAATACTGAGAACGTTTGACTTTTCCTTTAGCTATCGAAATTCCATATAAAAAAAAATTAAAAAAGGAATTTTTCCTTTCTTGATTTGGTTGATTGGTACTCAGGAAGCAAAGCAATACACAAAAGTATACAGATTTTACAACCCACAAAAGGAATATCAAGTAAATTTCTTCAAGGAAAATTCGAACGTTCTCAGTACTCACTTTTAGGCTTGATTTAGAGTTTTTATTAAGCGTTTTCGTGTTTAAGCCCGATGTTTAGCTTGATTCATGGTTTTTAAGTGACTTTCAGCTTTCCTCGGTCATTTGAGCGGGAGGTGGGCTGCTACTTTACCGTATTTATCCCTATGTTAACCTTAATCATTGGATTTTAATACACGTTATCGTGTTTTATGTCACTTACTGCTTCTCTGGGTCATTTGGGCGGGAGGTGCACTGCTCTCTTAGCATATTTAGCCCGTTGCTAACCCTAATTCATGGTTTTTAAAACGCGTATTCATGTTTTTAGTAACCTACTGCTTCTCTAGTTCGTTTGTGCGGGAGGTGGGCTGCTATTTTACTGAATTTTGCCCAAAGTTAACTATAATTCATGGTTTTTAATACGTTCTACAGTGTTTTAAATAACCTTCAGATAACCTCGGTCATTTGAGCGGGAAAATCAACTAATTGCAAAAGGCTTTAGCTTATAAATTTACTGTACTTGTTTCAACTTGTAAATACCGTCTATTTCCAACAAAAACTAAAAAAAAGCTCTTGAAAAATTCAAACAGCTGCCTGAATACCCTTACCATATATTGTTATAAATCGAAATCAAAGTGTTATACATTCGAAATCAAAGTGTTATACATGCATTCATATTCTAGCACCAAAATGTGTTGACCAAAATCCGCCCCCAGCCAAAAAGGGGGACCAGCGGATTCGTCTCTCGTCCCTGCCACAAAAACAAAACAAAAATCGAACATTGCAATATTTTTCCCTTATTATTATAATTATTATTGTATTATTATTTGTTAGTATTTAAATTGTACTTAAAACAAAATAAACTGAATTATCTACACAGTTGAGTATCCTTTCTTTCGGCCTCTCCTTTGCTCCTCCTCTACTGCACCCGATTCAGTTGTCGTTCAATCTTCAGATACGTGCGTCGCGACAGCACTCGATCCCGGGCATAGCTAATCAAATAGCTAAGCACCCCGACTATAAAGGCCAGCGTCTCGAATTTGATGAAATTCCTTTGATCAATCAGAGCCACTCGATCACAGCTTTTGGTTACGATTTCGCCACTCTTGCAGCGCAGCACCTCCTTGTAGTGGGTGTGAATGCACACGCCCAAACTCCTGCTCACAATATCGAAGTCCGAGCAGGGATGACATTCTTGAATAACGGTATAAGGCTCATGCTTCCAGCATGTCGAATTGTTTTCAATCAGAAACTGTTGCTCCCGACGTCGTGCCAACAGACCATCAGCTGCATATCGGGACTCGACGATCAGTACCAGAATTGTGACCAGTGTAAGGGCGCCCAGACCCAAAACCATGTGATGTTTTTGACAATTTTCAAGCATTATTGGATGAATAAGTTACGAGTTTGTGTAGTTTTATCGTTTGTTTTGCTGTTGTCTTTCGTTCAGTGTGACCAAATGGTAAGTATTTGTGATGGCAAAAAAACAAGCCGAATCAGATCTGAGCTAGTGGGAGGCAATAGTGATGGCGAAAGGGCTTGCTGAAATAGAAGCTAAAAAAATCTGTTATGCTGGGCTTATACTGCGTCACAGAGTTTCACAGCGTCACAGCTCCCTATGAATTTGACACTGTGACACTGAAATGTGACACTCTGTGACGCACAATTTATGGCCACACTGACTAGCGTTTGATTTGATTTTAATACAACATTTATAGGCTATTTACACTAGGACTGCTCTACTAGCTAACAGTTAGCTTTTTTCTTATACAAAAACAGCCAAATGTTGCCTATTAACGCATTACACAGTCTTACTGTAAATGTTGCCTATTAACGCATTACACAGTCTAACTTGGTTCACAAACCGTAAGTTTCCATTAAACAATAGAAATCTATCGTTTCAGCTTTAGTTATCGCCGTCACATACACATCTAGTATTGTTAAGACCTTTTGTGGAAAGCGTGTAGTGACAACAAAGCGAGCGCCATAGCGCTTTGGTGCCAAAAGCTTTGTGTTTTTTTCTATGAACTTTTTTGTTTTTACTTTGATTTTCATCCTTTTTTCTTGTTTGTCAAGGTGCTGACACATTATGAGTCGAAAAAGCCATGATCAAGAGTCTCTGTCATAAACGGTGTAATAGCTCATCATAACTTCTGTAAAGAGTTTCTCTTTACAGACATGTGGCAACCGTTTTTATAGAGATAAATGACAAGTGTAAATGCAAGTGTAAAAACTAGTTTTTACAATTTCATTCAGCATTTTTTGGTTTCGCGCCATTTGTCAATTAGCTGTTCAGCAAATGAAAGCAAATCAAAATGAATTCAGGGCGAAATCAGAATCGAAAGCAAATCACTTTCAGGAATACCACTAATGATAAATTCGCCAAAATATAAAATTAATATTTTTACCTCAAAAATTTAAAGCCCGTTGTTTTGAAAATAGCCAGCTGTGTCATCACTTATTAGTGTGACCTTAAATTGGTCATTGAAAAATCCGCACATTGTGTGCTGTTTACGAACGTGTAAGCGAGAGAGAAAGAGCAAGGGGACCAGAGACCAAAACAATTACAGAATATAGCCACAAAGCGGAACGTGAAAATTTGATGAAAATCTGTGAAAATCGTGTGTGGCGCATTGAAAATGGTGCTGCGATCGGGTATAATAATTCCATTTCAATTTCGCGATACAAAGAAACTGCTGATGATTGGAGTGCCCGAGGAGAATCGCAATCTGAACATCTGGGACTTGAAGAATGTTGGTAAGCGAGGTGCCTACCCCTACCCCCCGCCCGGTGGAGGTGTTGGTGGTGGGTGGGCAACAGGAGCACGTTGCTGGTCATAAAAGTTAATTGCCAGTATAGAGATGACTTTTGATTTGTTGTTGGTTTTTTTTTTTTTTTGCAGTGCGCGCCGCCTTTGGCATTTACAATTTCGAGTTTCGCAACAAGAAAATTGGCTTTAACATACCCGATGAGCTGCTGCTCCATTATCTGGCCCAAAGGCATGACCTTACCAATTTCGTTATAGAAATCAGTCAAGGTAATAAATGTAAATTTCAATATGTTCCTTCCTATGTCTAGGCTAAGTCGCGTGTGTCTAGCGTTTAAGAACCATTTACCATTAGATATATACATATATATAATCTGAACCGATCTCAGTACTGTTGTGCAGCCGTAAACGTGCTTTTCTCGCTTGTAAGTCTCTTTGAAGTACGCCCATTGGTAATAAAAACCCCAAATGTAACATGCTTCCTCTTTGCAGCTCTGGATGATGGCCATGTGAAAGAGCTGCTCTCCTATGAACCCTCCTGCTCCTCCTTGGCGGCCCTAAAGCAACAGCAACAACAACAGCACTCCCATCATGTGCCGCTGCCGCAGCGGTCCAATGAAAGCTCCTCGCATCATACCCACGATTATGTACCCACCAACACCAACTCACAGCCTCAATCCCCAGCCATGGTGATCATCCATGAGCCAGTGGACTCACCGCTGGAGCAACATAACAACAACTCCAGTTCAGATCATGCGGACTTAACACAAAAATTGCGTATAACACAAGCCTATTCAGAGCGTACACCCGAATCGTTAACACAATCCATTGATCCCATGGATATAATACCCAAAGCGGAGGCTGAAACGGAAGCAGAACGTGTGGCCAGAAGTGCACGCTATCAGGCACGTCAGGAGCAGCAACAGCAGCAACAACAGCAACACCAACAACAGCAGCAACAACAACAGCAGCAACAGCAACAACACCAACAGCAGGTGGCTGCTGCCGTGTTGCAACACTCGCTGCCTGGTCAACAATTCTTTCCCAACTATACGCACAGTTTGCCACCGATGAATGCACCTAATCCCACACAGCAATCACCCTATACACCAGGACTGATGAGTCGATTTAGAAGTGAGTAAAAACTAAAATACTTTCCATTCGAATTCCCTTACGATTTGGGTCGATTTTTAGAACACATGGGACTATACTATTTATTGGGATTTCGATCTACAACGCGTACTCGACGTTATAGAATTTCATAGAAACACAAATTATTACTCTCAATATCCTCCTGCGCTGGACACTTTGATACTAATAAAGAGACGGCTCCGCAGACAGTACGATCGTACAGCTGACCTTAATGTGGATAGAGTATATCGAAGAGTGGCTAATCGAGTTAAGAAGCTGTCAAACAAGCATAAAGTAGAAGCTACTGACCGCTATCTTGAATACGTAACTCCTGATTTAAGCACCAACTATGCACTTTGGGCGCTTACAAGGCGGTACAAAAAGCAACCGGTTCCTAAATTTCCCATTCAGAAGGCTGACGGGACTTGGGCCAAGTCACCGCAAGAGCGTGCGGAAGAATTTGCCTTGAACCTAGAGGATAGTTTTAAGCCATTTGACTTTACATCAAATAGTCATAGAAATCGCGTCAATAATATCATTGACATCCCTGGTCAACTTGCGCTACCATCTCCCCCTATAACGCTTGAGGAGGTCAAAGAACAAATTAAGGATCTAAACAGTAAGAAGGCTCCAGGTGAAGATGGCTTGGACAATAGAGTCTTAAAAGCTCTTCCCATCAAAGCCCTTTCCTTTTTGGTCCTTATGTTTAATGCTGCCTTGCGGTTAAGCACTCGCTAGAAGAAAGCCCAAATCGTGATGATTCACAAGCCTGGGAAGAGTCCCTCGGAGGTGGAGTCATACCGTCCTATTAGCCTTTTGTCCTCAGTGTCAACATTTTTTGAAAGATGCCTGCTAAATCGAATATTGGCACTGAACGAAGTCAGATGAAGGATCCCTTAAAACAGGCTTTTGATAGAGTATGGCACGATGGCCTTCTGTGCAAGACTAAAAGTTTGCTTCCTCCTCAACTCTTCGATCTTGTGCGAAGTTTTTTCGATGAGAGAGCTTTTACAATGATTTTGACGGAGCTGAATCTAGTGTAAGGTCTATAAGAGCACGTGTTCCTCAGGCGAGTGTACTCGGACCTACTTTTTACACGATATTTACAATGGATATGCCAACAGGAGATACAGTTCCCATTGAGAACCCTCAAGATCTACTCCTGGCTACATTTGCGGATGACACGGTCTTTATGGCAAGAGACTCCTGCAATTATAGTGCTACGGATATCATAAAACAATATTTATTCCGTTTTGGCAGTTGGGCTAAGCGTTGGAACATAGCCTTGAATCTGGCCAAGTGTGTAAGTGTTACTTATACTTTACACCGTGACATCTGCCCAGGCGTATTTTTGTATGACGAATTACTCCCGCATAAGACAGGACACAAATATTTGGGAGTTTACTTGGATAAGAGGTTGACTTTTAGCACACAGATCAACCAGCTTACCAAGTCCCTCTATGCTAGAGTAGACAAACTTTCCTCCTCTGAAGAACAAAGTCCATATGTACAAGGGCATAATTGCTACTGCCTGGAGATATGGGCTCCAAATGTAAGGCGTAGCAGCAAAATCCCATCTAAACAAGGTGCGAGTCTTGCAGGCGAAAATACTCCGTAAAATATCTGGAGCGCCTTGGTATATGCGACCTCCGAGAATAGAAGAAGAATTAAATGTCCCGAAAATAGGTGATACTATTAATAAACAGGCTGCTGACTATTTAGACCGACTAAGGGGTCATCCGAACAGACTTGCCAGACGATTGTTGAGAAGACGAAGGAGGAGAGGCGTTATTATAAGAAGACGCCTAAAGAGGTTATAAATTTATGACATCCCAACGAGACGTATCCAATGAATTGTGAATAATTTGTAACCTACTGATGATCATATTTAGTGGACTTACTTACACAGAACTTAAAATTTCTTATTCCAGTTTTTAAACTCAGTGCTTCACTTATTCTTTTAATTAATAATTTCTTACTCTCTTGAATTGAAAAAAAAAAATTGAAAAATGAAAACTAGGGCCTTAAGGCCCTATTCTCCTTCAACTTGCTGTTTTGACCTTTTGAAAATTTCTCATTTGAAAACGCAAAGATTTTGAATTTTTTTTTTTTATTGAATTAGTAATGAATGAAAGAAAATAAAAAATTTTTTCGCCACCGTATAACAGGGCTGTCCATAGATGATGGCACCGTCAAAGTTGGCCCCTCAAAAAAGATGGTGCTGCGCCACGATTCCGGCCCTCAGGAGCGTCTGAAAATATGGGGTTATGATCAGCGTAAGATGTAATTCTGGCCCGTAGTAAAATAAAAATTTTGCGATTTTTGACAAAATGGCGGCCACTTGAAATTGACAAATCGAATTCGGACCCATTTTTTTGTAGTTAGTGTAAAAAAAAATGGTGAAAAAAAAATTCATCCAAATCGGTTCAGTAGAACTGGCGGAATCGTGGCCGCCAGCTCGAAAAACGTGGTTTCGAGATAAACGCGTTCAAAGTTTGAAGCAACATAAAAATTACTCATTTTAGCGAACATGACCCCACAAAATGGCCATATCTTCTAAAGTATTTCGAATTTCAAAAAACCCTTTTAGGTTATATTCATGAAATTTTCATTTAAAGCCGAGAGTATCCTAAAGTCCGCAAAATCCAAAAATTCCCCCAAAGTTCATAAGAAAAAAAATTGTGCCAGGAATTTTCTGTTTACGATTTCGTTTGTTTAGTATCCTGCAACTTGACCAAAATCCACACATTGTATAGATAGCGGCGTATCGATAGCGGCGTTTCTAAGGCGTGTGTGGAACCCAAAACAGCTATTGCACAGCTCAGGAATATATTGTTGACAATTATTTTGGATGTGATGAGCGCATGAGATGGAGGCAAATGGGGTGGAGCACAAAGCAAACGCAAGATAATGTTTATATAAATATGTACAGATTTAATTTAATAATAGCGGTTTCTGCTTTGTAATAGTTTCATTCTCCCTTATTGCTACATATGCAGCAGATTCATTTTGCCAAGGTACTGACCGGGCTGCTGAGCTCATGTTCTTATCTTGTATTCAAATATAACATACTTTATTTAATTGGCTTTTCGGGCCACACTGCAGTGTCTTGCCAGAAATCGGCCCAATAATTTAGAACGAATTGTGAGACCAATGTGGCTGACGTCATCTCACCCGCCCCTCAATCAATAATAAACCACTAGTAGAAATGAAATCTACAATGGTAGACCAAAGTTGGTTTAACGTTATTTTGTTTAATTTAATTAAATTCAAACTTGGCCAAAATATTTTACTTGGGTTCCACAAACTCAAAATAAATAGCAAATTCCTGGCAGGAATTTTCCGCAGTGCTGGATACAGGCCTTTAGTATAAAAAACTGCATCAAAACTGCATTTTGGTTTTTTTAAAATCAAAAATCATTCACTTGTAGCAACTTTAAGACAGAGAGATATAATTAAAATTATGTTGTGTAAGGATCCTTTATTCATTTTCACCATGATTAAGGATTTTTCAGGATTTATTGTTTTACTCATTAAAAATAATGATTAATTTTGAGTTATACTTTACAACTCAATCAATAATCATTATTTTTAAGCAAAAAATAAAACTTATGACATAATGATTATTCTATGTTTTATTTTTTGCCTTCTAAAAATAAAACTCAAATTGATATTGCGGCCTTTTTAGGGAGTAAGTGAAATTTTTTGTATATTCCTAATCAGTAACCCAAGACCAACCAATTTAAATTTAAATTTGTGAACGAGTTAAGTGGAAGAAAAGGCTTGAAGTTCCAGAAAAAAATTGCTTTCTTGTGACCACTCAAAAATGCCTTTTCTGTATTAAATTCAGACAGCTTCAAAATTCTTACATTGCAAATTTTTAATGGCCTGCAAATGCCGGTGGTGACGTCACAAAATCTAGTCAGAGCTGCAAAGTATGATAAAATAAAATCAGAAATCGTTGTTTCATTAACTGACAGAATGCTATACCTAAAAATGGACACAGCCACTAGACTAAATCATGAATCTTAGGCCGGGAAGGTTTCAAGAGAGAAACCGCGAAATGCAAGATGTTCATGATTTAGATTGTCGCGAAGAAGTGTATATAGAGAAATAGATCGAACGGTTCAAATGATTATACCGACATGCAGCCTTCACTAGATTGAATATAATCGCCTCCTCTTAAGAATCATAAGAACCCGGCGACGCTGGTTATTCAGCTAGTTATTGAATAAAATAAAATAATTAAAATATTTTCTTAAAATAAAAATTGTTCTTGTTTCCGGTGTTTGAAAGGGTTATTTCGGTTAACGGTTCCGGTATTAATCCCAGGTTAAAAGCAATTTTTAAGTAATTTTTTTTTTTTTGTTTGCAGGCTGCTGGCAAACAGATCCCCATGCAAGACCCGGCTTCAAGGAAATACTAAAACAGCTGGAGAGCAATGCCTGTTCGGAGTTCACTTTGACACCGCAGGCGCGTTTCCACAACATGCAGGAATGCTGGAAGAAGGAGATTGCCGATGTCTTACGCGATTTGCGTGAAAAAGAAAAGGTAATCCTGGTCAAGCTGGTATCAAATGTGTCTGCTCCTGTTCCTTGTAGTTAGTAGGGTAGCCTCTCCCGCTGTCTCTCTCTCTCTCTCTTCTCTATTTTTGACAAAATTCTAATAATTTGGTTTATTTCCGAATCCATCTCAAAGCGTTTCCAAACCATCGAAGAGGTAAGAGCGTTTCGTTTCGTTTCGTTTTCGTTTCCATTGGAGTATCCACAGTTATGGCATGATTTTCCCCCCACCGCTCTACCCATTTTCCCCCATTATAAAACTGTCATAATAATAAAACTCATTGATTTCCCTTTCCCAGGAACTGCGCAACAAGGAGGAGCAGCTGAATCGCGTACAAATCGAACAGCGTGAGAAGGCAAATCTTTTAAAGATACGTGAACAACATTTGAGGGAACGTGAGATTGAGCTAGTTGGACGTGAGTTGCGCATACTACAGCCAGTGCCATCGAAAAGAAAGCCCAAAAAGGGCAAAAAGGTGAGCAGAAAAATGAAAGCAAAAGGTGGCAGAAGATTGAACTTGTTTTTTTGTTTCCCTTGCAGCAGAAACCGCTGCAGATATCCCTGCCCACGGACTTTCAACACAAACTTACAGCTGTGCGCGACAAAGTGGAGCCACCGGGATCACCTTCTTTCTCTGGACTGCGCATTGTGGCACGTGAGTAGAGGGAACTTTGTGGGATTTTTGGTAATGCGGAGACCAATTCAAGAATTGAAATAGTGAGAGCAACAAATGAATGTTTGGTGATATAGGAAAGGTGATATAGGGATCCTTGAATTCCTTGGACCACCTTTTAATGATACGAAGAACAACCTTAGACTTAGCTTTGTTTGAAATCACCAAGCACCATGAATTGAGTGAGACCATGTTACTTTTATTGCATTACTGGGTTAATATAATACATATGTACCTACGATATAGAGTAGTGGGCGCAAATGAGTTCCCTGAAGAATATCACAGAATAGCCTAATTATCTTGGTGACTTTTTTTAAAAAAAACTCTTTCAAAGTAATCCTTTATCACTAGTCTAGAACTTTGAAATTGGTCTTTAATAGTTGCACTTCTTATTAGTTATTTACGACCTCCTCCACACCTGCTTGGACCTCTTCGCTTCGTTTATTAATGACCTGTCTAATGTAAATGAGCATTCTCGCACACAAGCTATCCAAATCCAAGCATACTCCACAAACTTCATAAGCATGATAAAAGAATAAACAAAGAAGGCTGTCTAAATGAACTCCATGCCAAAATTATTGCTTAATAAGATCCGTACGGCAAATATTCAGAATATATTCAACTTTCAATTGAACCTCTGGGCACCTCTGCTCTAAAAAGTTATGAAGCTGCTCGATTTTTAATACCCGAAATAAAGGAGAAGAGCTGTTAAAAAAAAAACTTTGTGTTAATAATTGGGAACAAAATCTGATTGGTGTTCATTATTGAATGGTAAACCCTTCTGAACACACTCGATAAATAACGCTAATGTAATGTCAGAGTTCGAAAATTGAAAGTTTCATACCAACTTTAAAGCACAATTTTGATTTTGAGAAATCTTCATTCCTTGATTACACGGTGTGACAGTCAGAAAACTTCTGGGATGCGTCATAGTGTAGGTTGTAGATATAGTTAAGTGTAGCATTAAGGCATACCACAAATTTTTCGTGCACGCCAAAATTTTGAATAATTGTTAAAAACCGTCTTTTCGAGGTTGATATTGTTAAAAAATCGTATGTCTTAAGCTTTGCAACCCTTAATAGTCTTTGGAAAGAGAAATGTAACACCTTTCCAATGGTGTATTACATTGCCATCTCAGATAAAAATTGAGGGAGCTACATGAAAAGCATATTTTGGTTCAGTCTGAGCGGCTGAACAGCTCTTGTTCTGTGAGTTGCTCAGTCAGAGTTGTTCACTTGCTCTTGTTCAGTCTCTCTTAGTCTGTGAGTTTTTCAGTGACTTGTTTACTCAAATTGTGGAGGTTTTTTTGTCCGCGATGTTAAGCAACATGCTGTGGCATGGCAGTCCCAACCGTTTTTTCATTAAAGTTCTTAAATACAAATACACAACCATTTTAGAGATGGCTAACAAATAGGCAACATTCCACTGTGTGACCAGCAACGAGAGATTTAAATAAGTTTGAATGATCGCTAATCGTCACAATGCCCAGGTGAACAACTGAACATCAGAACTAAACAACTGAACAACCTAGCAGTTTGACCCTGTAACTGGTGCCAAGGCACTACCAGGCCTAACGACCTGTTGCATCACTGAGCGTCAGTCGCGTCGTTAACGACAGGTGATGCATCACAGTGCTAGTCTAGTACTTGAACTATAGTGCGCACCCATCACCATACTAACGACTGGTAATGCAGGGTCGTAGCGATCGGATATTCCCATACAAAATTCGTGAGGCAAATACAGGGCTGGTGGTTGGTCTGGTGGCGAGTGCTCACTACGAAGAGCTAGGGGGCTAGTGCCGCACCGGTGCAGCTGAACTACAGGGGAGTGAGTTGACTCACTTTGAAAAAGAGAACAAGTGAACATGTTTAGTGAAATGAACAACCATTACCCAACACTACTTCGTGAGTAGCGATGTCATGAGTCAACGACCGAATTAAGTACACCTATACCTCTATCTATCTATATATTAAACAAGGCTGAAAGTACAGGCTGCAAGTTCCGATGTGGACCAGGAAAATGAATTCTCTGCCGTGTTAAAGATTATCAATAATGGTGAATAAGTAGCTGAGCAAGTATTCAAAGCTAATGGAACGGTGCCCTCGTCTGGAAACATTAAAGTTGAATTTCTGCCAAAGAATACCTAGTACTTGCCATTGTTTTGGTACACGGTTTTTTGGTCATAAAATGAAAACGAATAAATATCTTACAAAACTCTTTTTTCTTAGGTCACTCAATGGCCTCAAACCAGCGATGTCCAAAATTTGAAAAGGCAGCCACGCGTGGTTGGCAAGTTTGGTGATTGTGTGTGAGTTTGGACACCACTGCTTCTAACCGTAGAATAACTTGTTTGAAATGGCCGAAGTATCTCTGATCAAGCTTCGATCGCAGTGCGCACCTAATGCATTGGAAAATTGTACACTGCTCGGACAATTGTACACTTCAAAGACTCAATACTTGGGTATCGAGTAGAGCAAGCCAGAGCCTCGAGAACGGACCACAAGTTTTAGTCCATTGTATTTAGGTCTGGGTTACCAGCAGGCAAATCATTCGTAGAAATGAAGTTGGGTGTTTGCAGCCTTGTTATCAATTCCACTTCCACAAAAATTTGGTGATTTAAGGCCTGTATCCGGATGTGAATTGTTTCGATGTTCATAAATGACAGAAGAAAAGTAGAAATAAAATTTTGCTTCAAAATTTGTATGAAAATTTTACTTTACAGCGAATCAATTTACATCTTGGATACAGGCCTTTAGGGACCAAATTTTGTCCAAAACCGGTTTGAAATCACAAATCTTTTGTGGAAGTGGAATTGAGAACAAGGCTGATGTTTTTTTTAAGCCATGCTTGGGTCGTTTTTGCCTTGGAGCGGAGTCTTGTTGAAAGGTCCACGGCTTGTTTGCAAATAATGTCGTGCTGAGAGGCACAATATTTTCCAAAACTTCGTATTGATACATTTTCGCCGAAGTTTTGACACGTTTTTCACAAAAATGGAGCTTAAGCGACTCCCTACCAAACCATCACATAAGCCGGATGGTGACCTCTTGAACCTTGAAAACCGGTTTTGAAACACACAACACTCTACGCAACAACGGACGGCGAGGCGGCGCCCGGCGGCGCGATTTTACGCGGTCTTTCATTCCATCAGTATCCTCAAATAGGTTCACGCAAAGTTTCGGGTGATTCCCAGTGAGCGCAACATCCGAAAGATTTCACCAATTTCGTAGCCGCCTATTACAACAACGCGATTTTCGAGCGAGCCCCCTTCCATGATTTCCGTCTCAAGGTCGAGGATTGATTATAATACAATAATCAACAGAAATCAACAAAGATTTGAATCATATGGATACATCAGCTTAAGGTAACTCAGACAGACTGTTTCGACCGCATTCCAGCGATCTCGTTGATGAATAAATTGATCAAATGCAAGTTTCTGATACTGTTTAAAGCCACAGGGAAGCAATTTTTAAGAAACAAGCAAACAGCAAAGTAAAATTTAGTTAGGAAAATTTTCACCTAAACATATGAAAACTTTCATTTAGCGAGTTAACATCCATAGTTTTTGGTCTCAGTTGAGGCCGTTAAACGCGGTATAGGTGTAGTCAAAAGACATTACAGCTCAGATTTTCCTATTGGAAACGTGTAGTCTCTCATTTAAAGTGACTTTTTAATCCTTGAGACCAGAAAGTTCGGTTTTAGTTGTGTGTGCACAAAGTGTCAGGGCCTTATAGTTTGTCTAAAGAGGGCGTTTATTGGTCCACATCACAATGGTTTTAAGAAGGAACTAAAAAGCAAGAGAAGTGCAGCTTTTGGTATGAAGATCACTTTAGTTTTTGTTCAACTAGTGGAAATGTAGTTGACCTTAAGACCGTTGTAGTTGGCCCTACACTCGAAACAGAGTTTAAGAAGCATTCATCTAGAGAAACAGATTTCAGGCTAAATTTGAATGTCGCAAAGCTTTCCATGCGTTCAGGCGTCACTTTTACAACTTAAGGAAGATTAGATAAGACCGAAAATAGAGTTGGTTTGTTGGGTTGGCTGGTTGGAATGCCAGAGATACAGAAATCTTGATATTTTAATTTGTTTTTGTTTATTTTTGATCACATTTTTTGTTGTTTATTTTCTTGTGTTTTATGTTTCCTTTGTTTCTGTTTCATTTATTTACTTTTGTGTCCAGTCGAGGGCCTCAAGGGCAAAACCTGGGGACCCTCGACCATGCATCAGCGTGAACGTTCATTGCTGCCCTCGCAATTGGGTGGCTGTCCACCCGAATGGCCCACACAGAGCTCCACGCACTCTTCGTTCAGCAAGAGTGCACCGAATCTGGACAAGAAGCAGCAGCAGCAACAGTTACAACAGCAGCAACTCCCTGGTACGTACTCCTTAACGCCGCCTCCACAGCTAAGTGCCACGCCCAGTAGGTATGTGGGTGGCAGTGTGGCTGCCATGGGAGCGGTGGGAGCTGGTGTGGTCACAGGTATGCCATTTATGCAATTGCAGACCAAGAATCACCACCAACAACACCACAACAACAACAATAATCATCATAGTAATAGAGATAACAGTAAAACTAATACCCACATCAGCATGTCATCCAACAACCACAAAGCCACCTCACCCAGTGCAGTGCAACAACAAAACTCCCACGGCAGCAACTCAGCCAGCCGTACTCCACCGAGCAGCTATCATCGTGCACGTAGCCATGACAATGGTCTGGATTCGGTGCCATTGCCGCTTCTATCGGATGACGAGACACCCCCCATGGGCTGTTTCCCCTTTCGCTCAAAGCCCAGCAGCAGCATGCAAGCGGCGACGGTCAACCGTATTGGTGGCAGCCTGGGCAATAGTCCGGCCGTGGGCAGAAAGAAGCATTCACTGGACAGTCACTTGCCACCCACCAGCAGCAGCGATCAGCACCCTCCCTCCAGCGGCCAACTGCTGGTGCAACCCTCATCGGCAGCACAGCTGTTGCCCCTGGAGATTGGTGGTTGGCGCGGTGATGATAACAACACTTATGACCGTGCCTTCTATCGTGGCGTGGTTAAAAAAATGCTGGCCAGCAGTGAGCGCGTCAATTCCAAGTCCAGTGGTGACCTGACCATGTACAACCATACCAACACTCCCCTGGATGACTCCAACAATTCCGAACGCTTTCAGCGTGATGCCTCAGGTTCCCAGTTTGCGCGAAACTGCTTTTTCGTGCATCCCTCCTCCAGCAAACAGACCACTTCCGATGAGGAGGAGCAAGACGACACGACGCAGGACGATGAGGATAATCTGGCGACGGTGGCGACTTCGCCCACGGCCGGTCAGGTGCGTCAGAACTCCACCACCTCGCGCAAAAGTTCGGTGACATTTCAAAGCGTCTGTAGTACGCCCCCTACTGCCAAAGTCATGGAGCATCATGCGTCCACTGCCTCCATTAGCTTCGTCACCTCATACACCTCCAGCTCCAGTTCATATGCCAGCGAGCCCGAGGAGCCGAACGGCTTTCACCTGCAAGAGAACTCCATACTGGCCACACGGCGCATGCTCGATGTGCAACCGCATCCGGATGTGATCAAAATGAAGCAGCACCTGCTCGAGGAGGAGCAGCGTCAGCATAGTAAAAACCAAAAGAAGCAACAACGCCCCAAGCATATAACCAAATCCAAATCAGTGGAAGCCACTGTTGCCAGTCAGCAGCAGGATCAACACCAGCAGCAGCATCATTCCCACTCCACTGGTTCGACTAGGATAAAGTCGCTTTTAAACCTGTTTACGCGCGGCTCCAAGAAAAAGTATCATAAACTGTTTGAGAATAATCTGAGTGGGAATGGGGGCAACGATTTTGTGGCCATAGATCCTTATCAGTCGCAAACCGAACTGTCCAGGGCCAAGAGCAAGAAGCCACAAACGCAATCCTGTGAGCAGTTGGAAAGATGCTGAAGTGGGAGTTTGGGGGGAGGAGTAGAGGAGTAGCGCTGCCTGGACACACAAACACACACACACACACGCGCATGATTAGTTTATGCAAAGTCTTCTAAAGTGAAATGCGAGCTGCATATAGCTATTTCCACCAATGATTCTCGACTAGGAAGCATCTCAAAAATTACCCAATTGCTTCGAAGCATAAAATTTCCCAAAGACTAAAACTTATCTGAGACACAAACCCTCTAAACATTCGAGACGCAAACCTATTTGATGAAAATATTCTTTATCTAAGACACAAACCTTCCTAGCACTCGAGACGCAAACCTATATGATGATATGATCACTTATCTGAGACACAAACCTTCAAAGTCGATTTTCAAATAAGAAAATGAAATTGGCTAAGTAACTGAGCTAAAATTTCTACAGACTTGGGTTCCCCTACTAAGTATTTGGTTTCAAATCTGGTTTTTTTCAATTTAAAAGCAAGAACTGCTTTTCTATTCTTCGCTAACATTCGAGATGCTTATGAAATGAAACATTATCTGAGAAACAAACCTTCGAACTAGATTTCTAAATAAGTAAACGAAATATTTCAAGGTTTTGAGACATTCATGCCTGTTCTCGTTTCCGAATTCGATTGATCGGTGTCGGAAATCATTAAAAAATCGGCTGACTGAGATTCCCATCTCTAATTTGTTACAAAATCATTTACAATTTCTACAAACAGGAAAACATTGACGCTTATCAACTAATTTTCTACTTTAGAAACGAAATCCTGGAAATCTCTAGAGAAATCTCTAGAGATTTTGGCTGGTTGTTTAGCAAATCTTCTTCTTCTTTGGTTGGTTTACCAAAATCTACTAACAAAATACAAAAGGTTTAAAACAAACCGAAAGAGATTTCTAGAACCCTGAGAATTGGTTTTGGGTTGGAATTTGGTTGGAAGAGATTTCTGGGACACCACCGAATAATTGCAAAATTGAAGCTAAAAGCCGAATATCATAGTCGGTATTTGGTATCAGGAATATTGAACAATTCAGATTCCGCCTGATTTGATCGTTATCGAAAACGGAAACAGGTCTGATTAGCTGGTTTTCGGACTAATTTGTTTAGGATAAACTGAAATTCAGACTTTTCAAAACACAAAACTCGCTTAAACCAACGACTTTTTCCCATCGATTAAAAGTTGCGATTAAAAATGTAACTAAAAATTGAAAGTGTCATTCCAGCCTTAGCAATTTAATCGTAAATCCAGTCAATGTCTCAAATCTTTAAAAAATTTCGTACAAAATTCTAATTTGAAAACTTTCAAATCAGTTTCTTTTCAATTTAAAAGCCATACCTCGCCTTCGTCTAAACTTAAAGTTTTTGAGTTCCTGTTCCATATTTCTTTCACGTTCCGTTCCGTTCTCGAGTTTCAATTGATATAAAAAACCCATATCTGTTCACGTATAAGAAGCAACGCATAAACTAACTTACACACGCATCTAAACACACAAACACACACACACATACCTACTACATGCATACTTATGTAGCCATCATTTTATACCTATTGACGAAAGCTCATTGTTTTATATTAAAACCCTAGGCTAAGTTTGACAAATACCCTAAAAAAACAAACAAAAACACAATACGTAATTAAGGTTTATACGTGCAAATATCGTGATCATACCAAAATGAAGAGAGATATAAAATATGATGCAATATCACGTTATTGAGCAACGTATGTAGTTATAGAACACGCTCATTACACAAAAGCAGCGAAACATATGTATGTACTAGACAATATATATATATATATATATATAGAGAGAGAGAGAGAGCATTTATCGGTTATATACACTGTAATAAGCCATGTGTCATTTTCACATTTTCCCAAAGGGTCTCGAAAAGTGTTCCTAAATGAAAAGCCCATAAATTGAATTGAAATTTTAAAAAATTGAATTTGTTCAAATTATGCAGAAGCACCCGTCTGTTCGTAGATCTCAGAAATGGACTCCTTATTAAAGCTGCAAACTGGTAAAGAAGTAAAAACCAAATATGAACCTTCTAGGACGGAATCGTTATAAAGTTTTTGAAAAAGCACTTGCTTGATAATAGAAAAGAGGTGTAGTTGCTGTACTGCCTGGGTAAATGAAAAACAAAAATAAAGAGCACACAGCTCTTAGTTATTAAAAGACCTTTCAGCTTATGTACGATAAGTTTCAGAACCGCTCCACTAAACGAACCTTTGAATTTCTTGTTTCCAATTTTTATGCGAAAATTAAAAGCGCACAAGCCAAAAGATTGAGAGAAGCTCGGCTTTGGGGCTAAATCAAGCCATTTTACATTTTACATGTGTTGCGTGAGCCTCAGTAAACTGCAAGTGTGTATGCGTGCTAGTGTGCTTCTAAAGCTTTAAGCTGTAAAGTAAAATTAGCTCGTCAAGATGACACAGCCCCCACAAAGGGCCAAAGCCGAGCCTCTCTCAATCTCTTGGCTTGTGCGCTTCTAATTTTAGCACAAGAGAAAGGGACCTACACTTTAACGCCGAATCCGAACAGCAGTTTGAGAAGCTTTTCATGGCTAATTACTGCAATGCTGGCGCCAACAGAAAAGAGGTGTGGCCGGGTTTAAAGTTTTATTCAAAGAAAAAAACTTTTCATTAGATGTTCCGAGGCGGGATCGAACCCACAACCTCATGCACAGCGGTCGCGCACTCTAGCCGCTGAGCCACCTTTAAGCTGTCACTTGGCTCGATATGCTCAGTTGCTTTTGTTCAGCTACTGTAAGCCGAACGAAATTATCCTCTTCAAGCTCTTATCGTAAGACAGCTTTCTGTGTTTCTCTCAAAGAGAACCAAGAAACACAAAACAAGAGAGAAGCAAAAATTAGCCCAGCGGCGCTGAGCTGAATAAGGCTAGCCCACAACATGCATTACTGTAGGCGCCCACGTAATGGGAAACTCCCGCTACATTTCATATACAGAGTTGTGTGTAGAGATTTACAATCTCACTAAACAGTGTCCAAGGTTGTAAAGTATTCCATACACCAAGTGTGTGGATGCGCACACAGTTAGTCCACAAGTCCACACACAAATTTTCAAATGGTGTATCGTCTTGTGAACTGAACGCCTACTTCCTCGCCAACATTTTCTCAAATGGTATATTGTAATTCCGATTACATAGAACTCTGTTTTGAACTCAGGAGGCCTACGAAAACGGCCAAGCTTATGTAAAAGTTTAAAGGATTATTGTCTATACTTGAAATCAGTCAGCCTAGAAAGTGTTAAAGAGAGCCTCGATGTTGTAATGGGCTTTTGCACCGCTGAAGTCGCTAAGCATAAGTCAAAACAATGAACGATCCTTTGTACTCCAAAAGGAATATGCGGAACATTTGGAGAAACTGACCATTTATCGAAAGAGGTTAGGTGCTTCCTTGAAGCAAGCCAAAGTGATTGTCATGCTGAAGTCGTTAAAGGAGCTCAACTGGCAGTCGAGCAGTGATCCTTGTCTTATGCATGTGACCATCATAAATAGAGATTTCTCAACTGCCTATCTAGTTTCTGCCCATCCGTTCCATAAGGCCCTTGGCTTTCAAGTCCCGCTTAACGACTTTTTTTTTTTTTTTTTTTGGATCACGAAAATCTGCCTTCTTTTCGGCGAAGAGAGCCAAGAAGAGTTTAGTTATGGCGGGTGACCACTTGCCTCCTTTCACAAAATTTATTTAAAATTATTTATTTTTTCCAATTTCGTAAAATGTTCTTGTGCTCTCCATCCGAAATCAAAAACAGACAAAACCGAAGTTGTCATTAAAAAATTTCCATCAAAACCGTTCAGCAGAAGTCAATCAAATTTTTTTGATTGATGATGATTTTTGATGTATGATGAATGCTGCTCAGAGAACGGCTTTGGGTGATTGCAAAACGTTCATAAATAACACAGTTCTACAAATTGAGACCTTTTGTGAGTATCCCGATCATCTTTAACTAATTCCAGTAGACAAACCCATGCTGAATTCGAGTTGAAAGGTAAAATTCATAACTTAGTTTCCGTTTCCAAGATATTTGCGGAAAACCATTTTGCCGACTTTGAACCGTTTTAGAATTTTTGTAGCCCACACCAAGCATTGATTTGTGATTTTATGAAGCCTCTAGGATAGTCAACATATCCATGCATCTGAGAAAACTCAACAACATCAGTGGCTTGTACTTTTTACTGTAGAACAGTGTTATCAACACCCAGATAACATCGGCCAATCAGTTTTGCTCACACACACATGTTCGCTCTTGAGTTTGTCAGGGACAGGCTCATTGCTACTGACGCAGTCGTTGCTACTGAAATTGAGAGCAATTTTTGCGCTGCTCACACACCAATTCAAAAAATGTGAATGTATTTCTTGCCTGCCTCTGGTTTAAATCATTCAGGAGCAATCGAACCTTGTTGGCGCTCAGAGTATGTTCATGTTCGCTTTCATACCAATCAATTCGGGTGTCTGTTCGCTCTGCCCAACAACAATTGATTAGAATGAGAATTAACGCGTATGAGTTTTTGGCATGCTGAAACAGCGCTGCTGACACAAATGGAAGACAGAGAGAGAGAGAGAGAGAAAAAGGCAGTTTGGTCTGGTGTTTTTAACTGCGCCAGCCAAAAGGTGATATCTGATTTACGTGCGAGCATATTCAATCAGTCGACGAATCGCTCGACTGCACGTTGTTGTTGTTGTAGCGACTGTTGGGAAGATTCGTACGTGTAGGAAGAAAGAAAAGAAAAGGTAGAGAATAAATGACTGGAAAGATGTAGCACTAAAACTGGCACCAGGTTAGGGGAAGAGAAAGAGGCCACTTCCACCGGGCTTATACATAAGGCAATGGGGTGAGTAGTGTGGGGTTAGCTGGGCAATTGAAAATTTGCAGGGTGTCATGGGGTCTCAGTCCGCTTTTTGGGCATTCGTCCTGAATGCCTTGGTTGATTCGGGACAGATAGCTGTTTAAAAGCCGCAATTTTCCGGAGCGCAATTGAGCCAGGGAGTGATTCCTCTGCGGAATCGATAGGAGGGGGTCTGTCCCCCACGACCACATTGTCCTGGTAGGTTTGGATGGCGATTGTGACTGTGGCCGTGTGTGCCTCCTTGCGCCAAGGAATTGGCGGGCTTGTGGTTGTTCCACTCTCAGGTCGGTGCGCACAGCCTGCGGTCTCCTGGATATGGGCTGGGAGGTGCAGGCATGGTTTGGGTGGGTCTCGTCAAGGCATCCAATCAGAAAGTGCTGCGTAAGCAGTTTTTTGTGCACCCGGATAGGGAGAACTTCTGTCTCCTGGTGTAGGTGATCCGGGTGGGTCATCGTGTGACACCTAGGTGTCGCTGATGGATGGAGACCAGATGGGGGCCGCATAGTTAGCCATCGATCTGGTGGTGGTAATTATCTCCTTATCTTTGCCCTAGGCGCTTCCCGCAGTGTCCTTCATGACCTTATTCCTGCTTCGAAGCTTTTAAATCACACCTTCGGAGTGTTTTGCGAAGGTGAGTAGCGGGTCAAGTGTGACACCCAGGATTATATGGATGTTGAGTGTCAAGTTGATTTCCTTGGTCCAGGTAGTCAGAACTTTGGTAGCTGAGGACCTTGGGGCGGATAGACTGAAGTTCCTGTTGGAGAAGAAATCATACATACTGATGCGCTGTTCCAGTGCTGCCACGTCTTTGCCAGTGGTGACTATGGAGCAGTCATCGGCGTTTGAGATGAGTTTGACTTCAGGAAATGGAAGAGGGATGCCAGAGATGTATGTGTTAAACAGAATTGGGGATAACACTCCACCTTGTGGGACACCCTGTTTAATACATCTGGTCTTAGAAGGTTTTCCTCAAAAGTCCACGTGGGCCTGCCTGCCCGAGAGGTAATTAATCAACCGATAAATGCGTTTGCTGGTTTGACGTTGATTTGACTCAACGGCATGCTTTGTTGAGTGATTAAATATGAGTGGAAATTTCTGTGTATGATGAAATCAAAAAAAAAAAAGCAAAGCTCGCAAATAACTCTCAACACTTTCAAAAAAGTTTGGCTACGGACACAACGAAAACAGGGATCGAAAGACAGTTTCAGTTCTGTTTTTGCTTAATTCTGTTGCGCTCAGAGCAAAGACCTTTTTTTTGGTTCCTCTTTCTCTCATGTCTTTCACAGACACTTCTGCTGAGAGCAAACTTGCTAACTGTTTTTTGCGTATATATGCGTGACTGTGTGTTACGCTCGTGTGTGTCTTTGTATTACGAGCGTCACACTCACAAACAGACCAGATAAAGAAACATCCCACGATATACTGATATATCGTCTTTGTAAACATAATTTTCAATATTATAAGAAATGTCCATTTGAAAAACTACATCAGAGTTTTAGCTTCCGCATAATCTGATTAAATTTTCCACCAACTTCCCTTGGATAAATGTATCCTTTGCCAGTGATTGCAGCATCCCCCCACACCAACACTCAAACACACACACACACACACACAATGATCATTTATGTCATTTACTCTATAAATATTTCTTACAAACTATAAGTAAACGATTTTTTATCTATGTACCTACGAGATATACCATATTTATATACATACATCTTAGTTGAACTAAGTTTTTAGACAATACGACACTCTGTTTTCCTTTCTTTTTCTCCTTTCCTTTCGAAATTATTTTGAACTTTTCTTCTTGGTATTTTGATTACAGTTTTATTTACAACAATTGGTTTATAATTTATTAAGTATTTTGACAAGCAAAAAAAAAAAATGAAAAACTGTGATCAAAAATTTTGAAATATATTTCTATTTTGTATTATTTTGCATTGTTTAGATTTAACCTCTTTTTTTTTTTTTTGTTCAAATCGATTTCAATTGATTCTATTTTGTATATGTATATTTTCTAAAGGGAGGGGAAGGGACCCTCCCCTCCCCCACCTAGAAGTCCAGAAATCCGACAATAAAACAAACTAAAAGAAAATCTTGACCCGGTTTTGATTTGCTGTAACCCGTAGACACCTGCTAATTACACAGAAAATATGGTATTTGAGCGTTAATCAATCCCAAGGTATTGCCTGCGGTGAATCCCCATCCCCCCCCCCAACTGACCAAACAACCAAACCAAACCAAACCCCACATCCCCCCACACCAGTGTTAATTTATTTTCTTCACTTGAACTGCGCTTACACAAGGCTGCAAACTGGATGACTGGCGTCCTGGACCCACCAACATGCCCATAATGTCGCCCTCGCCGTATCTGCTAAGTCGCTTCACCAACAATGTGCCGCTGCCCACTCTCTATGCCGGCGATGCGGCTAGGAAGCCAAAACTTTCGGTGATTGAGCTGCTGCTGTACAACATGGCCTCGCTACTGGCGGGAGTGGCGGCTGGCTATGATGTGCGCATGTCGAATGTGTCGCCGGTGCATCCCACTTTACTCAGTGAGGTGCCGGCCTTGAAGGCGGCACCCAAACCGGAGGCAGAGGAAACAGCTGTCGTCGAGTCGCGGCAGCTTATACTGGACAGTGAATTGGAATTGCGGGAAACGCCTCGACGCAAGCTGTCAACCACGCGGTAAGCTGGTCAAGCATTATCTGTAGAGTGCATTAACTGAACCACAGCTTAATTCCTTGCAGCTTTGCACCGGACACGACCGCCACGACGGTAGTGAGCAAACCGCAGCCCAGTTGTAATCTGGCGCGACGAATTGGTGGCAGTCAACCTTACTATACACCCGTGCAGCGCACTCCACAGCATCAGTTGCATCACTCACAGACACCCAATAATGCACCACCACCTGCCGTGGCTGCTCTATTTGCCACCGGCTCACAACCTACGTCGCCGTTGCCTTGTCGCAAGCTAAGCAACAGCAGCTTCACCAACACCACCAATGCAGCTGATGGCTTTCAGGAGTTTCGTGTGGGCGGTGGTATAGGACCTCCGCCGTTGTATGCGCATGCTGATTACCTACGCAATGGACCCAGCTATTCCAATGATGGTGGAGGCTATCGCAATGGTTACTTTGGTGAGTTGGATGGCTATCAAAAGTTTTAGGGAATTAAACTGAATCGTAAATGGAAACCAAATAACTCCAAACATAGGTTCCGACTTTAATCTTGGTTCTTAGTTTCATTGTTTTTTTTTTTTGTAGAATTTTCCGGTTTGATTCCCTGCTCATTAATCAAACTCTGCTCTATCTCCATTCCATTTCAAACAGGCTCCAACTACTTTCCCTACCGGCCGGAGCTGAACTATGGCTACGAGCGAGATTGCAAATCATATCCGGACTATTCCTACGATTATAATCACCGCCTACCCGACTACTACGACTATCAGTATGAGGCACCGCCTGTGGCTGCACCAACCGCACCCGCAACCAGCTCTTTGACACGCACACCGCCACCGCGGGTTCCACAGATGGGTGTAAGTGCGGCCGGGCATCGACGCACTCCATCCACGGTGTCCAATAACTCCAATGTGCTGCTAGAGCACGAGGAACTGCTCTATGACTACAACAATCTCAATCTGAATGTGAATCTAAATCTGGACTATGAAAGGGAACGTGAGGCACCGCCTCCACCCACCAAACAGGAACTCTATGCGGTAGGCTCACCCAAGCTACTAAATCGTTTGATACACAGTCCCCTGCCGCTGGTCAAGAGCAAATATGCCACGGTTACGCGGCCCGCTAGCCTACCCTTTGAGCAACATGCTCTGGCCATGCCACCGCCGTCGGCAAACAGTTCCAAATTGCGCAGCTCTCTCAAGAAGTACAACAATGGCAGCAGCATATCCTCGCAACAGGGCACACCCACCAATCCAACGCCCCCCGATTCACTGACCAGCGATGACAGCTCCTACCTGAGCGCCAAAGAGGGATCGATTGGCTCACAGCACAGTCGCGTACGTTTCAGTCCCGAAGCCTATCTGGATGCCAATCCCTTGCCAAGTCATGTCCTGAGTAGACGGATGACAGCACCAGCCATGCAACAGCAGCAGCAGCGACGACAGCGTCACACTTCCAGCACCAGCACACCATCGCCATCGACCTCCACATCCTCCTAGCAGGCGCGTCTGGCGCTAACTTTACAGTTAGCGCGCAGTCCGGGAGCGGACATTGGTAGCGGGGCTTTGCATCAGCAGCGGGTACCCTATCGTTGGTATTCGGGTGCAAGACGTTCTCGCTCCGCTCACTACGAGTATCGACTGTGAGAGGTGGCGGCAACAATCAGAGTGGGATGGCAATAGAAAGAAAGAAAAAAACAGACAGGTTATACCTCAAGCATGTGTACATTTTGTATGTTAAGTGGGGAAGAGTTTGGGTTTTGTTTTCGTGTGGGCACAAAATATTAAAAAAAACATCTATGCAGTTTCATGGACACCAAATAGCAACTGATTAGCTTTCAACAAACGAAGAAGTTGCTACTCAAGTGCTCGAAGAACACAAAATCAAAGAAACCGCTTTCCCCCCTTATCAAATCCGAATATCATAAATACACATTAAGTCTTCAAGTTGTTCACATGCAAGTAATTTACTTAATTATAGTCTATATACAGACAGATATATATATATATACACACATATATTGCATATATACCAGCCCTTGACTTGTGTGATTTGCCTTAAAATGTAGCCAGAAGACTAGTTTTGACCCCAGTACACCCTCTGCCCTACCCTAAAACGAAAACTGATCAACAATAACGTACAATATTCTAATTATATAGCTAATTTACTCGATGTATGTACTGTAACTATTTATATACAAACCAACAATAATTATGATAACTATGAAACAACACTAACAACAACACCACATCCCAATAGCCACGCCAGCTGTAAACTCCATTTTTAAGTCTGACAAATGTTTATATATATATATTGTATGTATGTATATGCTAGACCTAGACCGATATAGAGCACGTTGCTACAGACCTTAGATCTAATTTACAAATTAATAATACTTGAAGAATTCATAATTATAACGAAAAAACTATATAAAAATATATATATGAAGCATATTGCTAGATTTAAGCTATTTGCCCCAACCTCCATACAGAAATTAACAAACATTTACTCACATATGTATGTACGTACCGAGAACTATGTATGTATGTACTTACCAGCTTCTTTTTTTGGATTTTAGGTTCCATTTTTGATTGAGTTTTTTATGATAATTCTGTTTAAGATCGCTTTATCATCTTAAAGTTTAGATATTCTCCATCACAAATCTTAACAAATTTGCACACAAAAAAGCATTCAGTGATTTTTAATTGATAACAGAATTCATTCGGGGAATCAAAACGAATCTTAGGTACTGGTAATAGATTCTAAATGTATTGATTCTTACATTTTCAGTGTTCGTTTCCGCATTAGGAATGTTTTAAGCGCAAATACTTTACAAAGTATCCCAGAGTGCAAAAACATAGAAACACTTTTTCAAAATTAGCTTAATGATCGCAAAAAAAAAAATCAGCAGTTCCCAGAACCTTTGTATCGGTTTATAGCACAGTTTTTGCAGCTAACCTAAGCTTGACATATTCCGACTCCAGAATATTGAATATACATATAAAGGTGTGTTCATGCAATCTCTAGAGACTTGCAACAGATCCGTACTGGACTCCAAAAATGCGGAAAACTAATCGAACCTTCTATAAACAACAAAAAGATTTTATAAATTTGCTCAAGAACAGGCACTTTGCAAACAGGTCGCTAAAACACAAAAACAATGTGTACTCTCTCATTCTTTCTCGCAATGTTACGATCTGCTCCACTTGACTTTGTTCACAGCAACCTTTTTGAAATAATATTTTGGTCTCTCGGTCTTCAAATAACTCACAATTCGCATACATACAAACGTGCGTTGATGTCGGTAGCCTAAGAAGCACACACTGATAGCATACATTCAAAAAAGACCTTTTCAGCAAGCGGTCTCTGCAAATAGGTTGGCAAAAGACCAAGAGCAATATAACCAAAACAAATGTGTTTCTCTCCTCACCCAACCGAACACTATCAGAGAGCGTAGTTAAAGGTTGCTTCCGTCCCTCTTTGTCAATGTGCCGCACGAAACCGGTTTTTTTTAGACAACTGCAATGAGAGGACAGGTCGCTGCGACCTCTGCTTTCGAAGAAAACGAAATCTCTCGAAGTTCTGGGACACCGACGGATTTCTCTAGCGATTTGCAAACCAACCGAAGCCAAAATCTCTAGAGATTTTCAGGACGCCCCCGAAACAGACGTGTTGCTTTTATTCACCTTTTTTATAAATAACGAAGGATCCTGCTGAAAGACCCATCACACTAACGAAATCGGCGCAGGAATCACAATATTACTTTGCTTTAGATGCAATATTTACTTGAAATCATTTCGAAATGTTGCAAAAAAGAGAAGACGGGATTAATTACACAATAATCTATACATTTTTGTGAACAACTGGTCGTTTTTAGTTGTGTGCAGGAGTCTGCAGATGAGACACTATTACCTTTGTTACATTGTCTCAAAAAATAATAGGTTAGATTAGGTTGAGATGGCTGAGAGAAACAAGTCGCTTTCCCAGTTAGGCCTCTTTGGGCCCATTGCGATGCCATTTGTGTTCCCTGTTAACCCTTTTTTGTTAATAAGGGGGGTTCTCGTTACTGAACCATTGTGTGGACAGAATGAACTTTAGTAGAACTTCGGATGTCTCCGATAGGTTGAGTAGAAAAGGTTGACCTAGTGTCCTAGGCCACCTTCTGCTCAGGGCGGTGCAATGGCAAAGAAGGTGTTGTACTGTTTCCTCCTCTTCTTCGTACCTGCAGCTTCTGCAGAAATCATTGTGAGTGACGCCTAGGCGTGCAGCGTGTCGGCCGATAAGACAATGACCTGTTAAGGTTCCCACCAGAAGCGATATGTGTTCCCTTCTGTGGCGTAAAAGCGTGGTGGTACGACGTGTTTCAGCTTTTGTGTGGAGCTTAAATGTTGCCATAGGCATCCCTATCGTGATCTTCTCTGAAAGGAGCTCGACGGTGGTACCTATTCTGGCCAGTTTGTCCGCAGACTCGTTTCCTTCTATGTTGCGATGTCCAGGCACCCATATAAGGTGTATACTGAAGTCTCGTGCTATTTCATTTAAAGATAGGCGGCATTCAGTAAGCGTTTTAGTATTGTTTGTATATGAGTCAAGTGATTTAAGGGCGGCCTGACTGTCTGAGTATATGAAGACGTTTCCTTCCCTGATCGGTAGTGAGCTAAGGTAGGTGGCTGCCTCCTGGATGGCCACCACCTCCGCTTGGTACACGCTGCAGTGATCGGGAAGGCGGAACGATAAGTTCAAATTTAGGTTGGAGGAGAAGACAGCCCCTTCTTCTTTTTCGTCAAGCTTAAATAAATAATAGACCATTAACAATTGGACAGACACAGCAAAACAGATGGACTCAAATCCATTAGTTGGCAGAATTAAATGCTCTCTTCACTTGAAAAATTGCTAGAATAGATTAAAAAAGACGATGTTAGTTTTTTAGCAACTTCTGCTGTAATTGTCCATTAAAGGCTAATTACACTGATCACATCTAAAATATGTTTCTCGATGGAACACGAACTATTTTGTGCTTTTGTTGAGATATTTTTGAATATCCCAAAAATACGAAAAAAAGTATTCTTTGATGGCCCGCAATTTATTATGACTTTTTCAGAAGATTTTTATTACCTCGCGTCATCCATTATTCCTTAAAGATTGCGTTTAATCACACATTCTTTTTAAAATTTGAAGTTGTATAACACTTTTAGCACACAATTATAACAAAGAATCTTAATAAAATATGGACACACTATTTGGGCAAAACCCAGACAACCAGTGGAGTCCGCAAGGTGCTCCATTAGGACTCCCAGTAAGGTGCGCTAAGCCTCCTAGGGAGGCTCAGAAAAGTGTTCTAAAGGGGCATGTCCGCCGGAGAAAAAGGCCTTTTCAATATATATGAAAAAGTATGCCTAAAGAACTCCTTAAATGAGTGATTTCGGCTTCCCAGAATGCTTTAGACTCCATTTTCAGTCCTGCTTCGGAGCGCTCCGTAAACGCTCCTTCGAGGTGCTGCTTTGGGAATACCTTTTCACTCCTGCTTCAGAGAGTTCCGCAAACTCTCGCTCGAGGTGCTGCTTTGGGAGTCCCTTTTCACTCCTGCTTCGGAGCGCTCCGCATATGGTTGGCAGGGAAGTGCCTGACTTATTCTAGTCAGGGGTCTGGGTCGGTCAGTTGTGCACAATTTGTTCAGTACAAATTGTTGTTGTAAATCTGCCCAGCTGCCCAAGTGCACAACCAAAGTGAATGCCCCAAATATATATTTGACATACCCGTACGAGTATTTTTCATATTTCCAACTAATTTTCTCTTTATTGGATAAGCCACAGCACACGTGCAAAGTCAATCAACAAGTTAAGAGTGTACTCAATCAGCTGACTTTGAAATTGACCTTTAATTTTTTTTGAATAGAGACTTTTCTTATCTTGTATATGTACAACTATAAAACCAATGTGATTTTGATATATAAAACCATGAAAAATAGGACTTTTTGCCCAATTTGTTGGCTTTTTGACAAATTTCGTACCAAAAACTGTCCAAATCGGACGAGTTTTAAGAGTACCTCATATTGAACTTTTTTGAAGGAAAATCTACAAAAACCTCCGCCTTCTTGGGTTTCTCGTTGACCTCCTAATGGGGAAAATGTTACAAGGAATGAAATTGGAGCACCCAAAAACCTATAAAACGATACCCCATTTGATTTAATTTTTGAATTCCCCCCCTCCCCCCCTCCATAGGTTGGCCCCCTCCCTTCCGATTGGAAAAATATTGCCAGAAATGAAATCTGAGCACCCAAAAACCCATAAAACGATACCCCATGTGATTTTTGTAGAATTTTACCCCTCTCCCCGGACCTTAAGGCCCCACCCCTCCCACCCAGCGATCAGCCAAGACACCATCACCACAAATATTGCCAAAAATGAAATCGGAGCTCCCAAAAACCTGTTCCCCCCTAAATCGATGGCAGCACAAATCACAGGTGTCAAAAAGTGTACACTAAATATCACAACAGTATAGAAATCACCATTTATTTTGACTTTCCCAGTAATTTTGGAGTAGCTTTAAGTTTTGAAAACGGCTATTTTTTTGCAAAAATGAAATCATGACTAAATCGATACTCGGTTAACAGTTTATAAAAATTTAAACTGAGTTTTGAACATTATATTTCGGAAAATGGTTTGGATATGGTATTCTGATTCGTTTTGAAATCCTGATTGCATTCACCGTTCATTTCTACAGAACCGTAGTAACCTTTGAACCAGTGAAAGAGAAGTAACTGCAAAGAAACCTCAGAGGAAGCGTCCGAGCTTGATTTAAATTAGAAACGTTTTCAATTTGTATCAGAAACCAAATGCTTTTAGGTTGCAAACATGATTTATGATGGCCTACTTAAGTAATATTAAAACATTTCTTTCAAGATTTTTACCGAAGCAATTTGTAAATCTCCCCATCTTCAGTGAGAGAGAGAGGGTCAAACCCTTCATACAATTTAGTTTTAGCCAAATTGTTGTTCAAAAGCTCACAAACCAAGTTAACCAAAACCAAATAGAATCAAAAATCAAAGCAATATTTATAAATCAAACAACAACAACACGAATCTGCCTAAGGATGAAGCCAGCATACGTATTTACCTTAAATTTAGTTGAGAACTTATATTCGCAATTTGATCAATCATGGTAAATGCTTCTTGTGACTTATTTTTATGTACAAACTAGCAATTAACAATTCATTTGAATTCATTCGGAGACCAAAATGCAAAAACAAACAAACAAACACAAAAATAAATAACAATAATAAAAAAACTATTTTTTATATAAAAATCTCAACACTTTCCTTACCCATGGCGCGTGTCACCAACAGCTGGTTAGCTTTGACTCCTCCTCCTCCAGTCAAGTGCCCCAATTGTGATGTGTTTTACCGTTCGTTGGCTTTTTAGCAAGTTGCCAAAGTGGAAAAAGTGGAATGGAAAGGCGGCCCGGCCTAGCCTGGCCTGGCCAGTGGGCCTCTGCCTAAGTCTATTCTGGCCAAATGTTCTTTTGCTCTCGAGCTGACAAGTTCACTTTGCCGGTCGTTGCGTGGTCCAAGTGCGAGTCGCGTTGCCAGTGAGTGCATCAAAGCATCGAATTGTTGTGTGTGTTTCACAAAAAAAAAAACAAAAATATTTAACCAGAGGCACCTGTGGATCCATCATCAGGCCAAAATAGCGCAAGGGTAAGTGAATGATGGAGGGGGGATTTGTGGCAGTTTCTGGTTTTTTTTTCTGCTGGGACTTGGCCTTCGCCTATTTTTTGCTCCAGCAGGCAGCAGGCAACAGGTTTTGTTTTGGCATGTGCCATTTGCCGCATGTCCCACATTTCGTGCTGAAAGTAAACCACAAAACAAGAATCTGGGTTAGAATCAAGGCTAAGGCTGTGTGAGAGTTTGAAATTTGGAAAAAAGGACCCAAGGTAGCAATTGTAGTATTACTCCAAGTGGTATATCATTTTCTACAGCACAAGTGGAGATACGCAGAGTCCTTGATTTTGGGTATGGTCGTACATTTGCTGCTTTCCGTGTTTTTTGTCGGATCTTATTAAGTGTGTATGTATGTAGATGTAAAATATTCTGCCATATAAATTATTTCTAGTGAATATTTTGGTTGTTAAATAATGAATAACGATTGTATTGTAAGTGTGTGGGAAAAAAAAACAAACCAGCACCTACCGTTCATTGTTTAATACTTAAAAGTGTAAAGGGAAAAAGTGATTGAGGGTAATTCAGAAACCTCTAGAGATTTTCGTATAAACGGTTTTATTTCGAACTAAAACTAAATACTTAGATCTATGATACAATTGTTACAGGTACGGCGGATATGTCAGTGTACTCTCAATTAAGTCCTCATTATTTCAGTCTGTTGCTGTCATTTCAAGCGAAAGGTTGTCACACTCTCCTCTCTCCGATTGCCGACGGCAAATTTAGGGAAGGGTTTTTTATGTGCACAGCATACTTTCTTGTTGCTGAAGTTGATTTACATCAATTTTGTGAGCGCCTTGCGGTAATGCATTACAAAATTGTGCGTATTTTAATTTATTCATAGATAGTGAGAATGTCGAGCCATTATTGTTGCGTATGTCGAGGTAAAGTCTCAAACATTGTGATTCCGAAAGGAGTGTTTCAGTTCACGAAACATACTGCGTTGGAAACAAAGCCCAACACAAATGACTTTAATTTGGAAACTGAGTAAGGGCACCCTACCCATCTACTTTGATATAAAGGGTGATTTTTTAGCTATCATCTTTTTGGCAACACTGGTTTAAACAGCTCACGCACGTTTCGTGTTTTTGTTATACTGTCAAACATCTTCAGTTTGGTCTATAATTTAACCATGAATCGTCTTACAAACGAACAAAGCTTGCAAATTATTGAATTTTATTATCAAAATGCGTGCTCTGTTAAGAAAGTTCATCGCGTGCTTCTTCCATTTTATGGTCAGTTTAATCGACCCACTAAAGCGGCTATTTGGGCTATTGTGACTAAATTTCGCACCAAATTTACATTGTTGGACATTAAACCACCAACACGCTTACGTAGAGTGCGAACTGAAGCAAATATCGCAGCTGTATCGGCCAGTGTTAATGATGACCATCAATTATCGATTCGTCGCCGCTCGCAGCAATTGGGCCCCTGTTACTCAAGGATTTAGGTGTGAAGCCTTTCAAAATACAGCTGGTGCAAGAATTGAAGCCGAACGACCTACCGCAACGTAGAATTTTTGGTGAATGGGCTCTTGGAAAGTTGGCCGAAGATCCACTTTTTTACCGAAAAATTGTGTTCAGCGACTATGATCATTTTTGGCTCAATGGGTACGTAAATAAGCAGAATTGTCGATTTTGGAGTGAATATCAGCCAGAAGCATTGCAAGAGCTACCAATGCATCCAGAAAAAGTCACAGTTTGGTGCGGTTTATGGGTGGGTGGCATCATTGGACCGTACTTTTTCAAAGATGATGCGAATCGTAACGTAACTGTGAATGGTGAGCGCTACCGTGAGATGATATCCAACTTTTTTTTGCCCAAAATGCAAGAGCTTGCAAGTCAAGTGGTTTCAACAAGACGGTGCCACATGTACTTAATGGACTTATTGAGAGGCGAGTTCGGTGAACATTTTATTTCACGTTCGGGACCGGTCAATTGGCCGCCTAGATCGTGCGATTTAACGCCTTTAGACTATTTTTTGTGGGGCTATGTTAAAGCTCATGTCTATACAGACAAGCCCGCTTCCATTGACGCATTGGATGACAACATTGAAGCATTTATTCGTGAGATACCGGTCGAAATGTTGGAAAGAGTATGCCAAAATTGGACTAAGCGAATGGACCATTTAAGGCGCAGTCACGGTCAACATTTGTATGAAAAAATCTTCAAACATTAAATTATATGGACCGTACTTTCGATTCAAATAAAGATTTCATGCATTTTTCTGAATTTTATGTGTTTTTTTTTGAAAAACTTTCCTATAGCTCTTAAAAAATCACCCTTTACTTATATTCGTAATGTATTCCTTAGAACCAGAATTATACCTTCAAAACCCGACTTTACAAAATAGAGACATTAGGTACTTTTTTTCCTAGTTTTATTTCGGTTGTTGGAAACCAAAACCCCAGCATACAGTTAGTAATCCTGCTCAGTATTGTCAAACACTTCAGGCTGCTTCACATAATTCCGTTTGCTTTCGGCTCTCCCAAAATTCCTCATGCCGCCTTCGCGTAGACGTCGTCGTCCACCTGCACATCGCCTGCCAAGTGGCGTTGATGTCGTTCCATCCAATTCGAGCGATGAGCGCATGTGCTGGATCTGTCTATCTGGGGAGGACGAGCTACCGAACTCCAATTGGTTGCATCCGTGTCGTTGCCGTGGCACCAACAAGTGGGTGCACGAGTCCTGCTTGAGTCGTTGGATCGATGAGAAACAACTGATCAATCCGGATGCGCCCGTTACATGCACCCAGTGCCGCACCGAGTACATCATTGTAATGCCGCCGCTCTGCCGCTTCGACTCACTCCTGGAGCGAGTGGACAAGACCTACGAGCGCATGTGCCCCAGCGTGCTGATGGGCATACTGGCGGCCACCGTTTACTTCTCGGCGGTCACCTTTGGCGCTTTGACACTGCTCGAGGTGGCCGGCTATGAGACGGGCATGCATTTCCTGCAAGAGGATCCCACCCTGCTGATGATTTTGCTGCCGACGGTGCCCACTTTGTTGCTGCTGGGGCGCATGGTCAAGTGGGATGATTGCCTGGTTCGCTGGCTGCGTCGCCATCAGCGACAGGGAGTGCCGCCCGATCAGCTGGATGAACATGGTGAACCCCTGCCCGGTGCTCCGCTCGACGATGAGTATTTTGAGGAGCAGGAGCGCGAGCATCCAGCTTCGGAGGCACTGAATCCGGGTAACCTTGGCTCAGAGCACATTGGACGTGCTTCCTCGAGTTTTTGTACGGCACTGAGTGTGCCCACCTTTGCCGTTTTGCTGGGTCAGACACTGTATAGTGGCGTGGAGAACAAGTTTCTGGCGGTACTGCTGGGTGGTCTCACCTTTGTGGTTGTCAAGGGACTGGCTGGGGTCTATTTGCGCCAGTGTCAGTATCATAGGAAGCGTCAACGTTATGTGCTAGACTATACGCCCGATAATATGTGGCGGTTTCTGACTCGTCCGCAGACGAGAGGCAGGCGGCAGATGGCTATGCAATAATAGAGATCAGTGGAAGATCTATGAATCCAAAGTTCAAAATAAAAGTTCTCGAATATTTTTGAACCTTTCAACTGGTAGCTTATCGGTGAATTAAGCAGTGGTCGGCCCATTTTGGTGTTGCATTTCTTCAAGACACGAAGTAACAGTCGCTGTTTCATTTTGCTCTTGCAAATAATTCTTTGGTTTTTCAATGTGAAAAGAATATTCGAAATATCCATTAGATGAAGAATTAAGCAGGGATGCAAATCTGTTTTAACACAAAACGGTGCCCGAACCGAACCAGCAAGTGTTTAAAAATGCTAATCCAAAACTTAAACCGCAAACAAAAACAGGTTCGGTTCGGTTCATTTCACCGACAAGTTTGAGGCAAAAGTGTCTAAGTTTAGGGAATTGTATCAGAATACTTAACTATACTTGAATCGCTCCTCTGTTTTTCTAACTACCTCTTAAAGGATAGCAATCTGTCGGGTTACAGTCGGATGCAAGTGCTTCAACCATCTTTTGCAATCCATGTCCCTTTTCTGACAATTCATGTATTCTTTCCGTCGAAGTTGTACATTGATTTTCATGAGCTCTGAACATTCTTCAGTACGTGTTAGCTGCGCATCTTTGTCGTTGATGACAGAAATAGTAGTCGATCCTTAACTTAACTTTAACCAACACGTCTCGACAGTGGAACATACTGCTTAGAGTGTTCTAGTCTTTTTAAAACGACGGTCAAAAGAATATGACGATCGGGTTACCACTAAATCCCTCTATGTATGTCTCGTTCGTCCTAAAGCGTGGTTTCCACTCGGCGCGAAATGGCCGTGAAATGAAAAACCCCATATAAAACAACCTGCTGCGTAAATTTTCCGTGTCGCGATTCCGTAACCAGTTTCCACTCCACACGAAAAAAGACTACGTATTGCCACTATGTTCTGTTACCAATTACGTAGCGAGTAAAGTGCTGTTAACGCCTTATTTCGCGCGAAATCATGAGAGAACGAATCGAATCGATATTTTGCACGGAATTAGAAGCACAAACATTGTCAAAATGAGCGCCCAAAAAAAAAGAATCTGCCAGAAAACGGCGATCACAAGCATTTTCTAATGTTGATAAACTTAATTTAATAAACGCAGTGAAAGATAAGAGCGAGTGGGAAGCTTGACAAAAGCGGTAGTTCATGCCGCTACATATTGAAAGATTATTTAGAATTAAGTACATATACTTCAAGTGATGGAATGCAAGGCTGTCTGGGTAGCGCTGAAGGACAGCAACCGGTGCCACACCAAATGCCATCTGCAAAGCGCTTCCTGACAGGTAGCTCAGGTGGCGTTCCATTGGATTAACCTTCTTTGACGGAATCCAGAGCCATTGATGAAAAGTTCGCGGGCGCAACAGCGTTATAACAGTGCAAGGTTACTTTGAAAAGACAAGAAAAGAAAAGACTATCGACGGCAAAATTTCGGTTATCATGTTGATAACAGCAGTTTTGCAGACTCTGTTAAGAATCTGCGAAACATCGTCTATTTCGCGTGTAATATTCCGCGGCCAGTGAAAACCGCGCTTAAACTTGAACTTGTTGTCCTTTTTTGGATATTAATCTAGAGCGTAAGTTAAAGTCGGTTCTGCCCGGCTTCGACATACCCGTTACTCGGGGCAATTAGTGTTTAATAGTCTTTCCCTATGTTAATTAACAGAGCATTAACATTAATGTGACCATTTCAGCTTATGTATGCAAGCAGCGCATGCAGCGCCAAAAAGTGTGCAATGTGTTTTATAACCTTTATAACTCTGCCATTTTGTATCCCATCTTTATGCAAATTTCAGAGATTCTAAATAGATATTGGGCACATACACTACGCTGCAGAAGGAAGCATCTCCGAGTCACCGCGAGCATGGTACAACAAGCAATGAAGGATGTGCCCTCAGCAAAGTTCTTAAAACGTATTAATAATATTCAAACTGTTTCCATTAAGTGTTGGTTTGAATTGTAGGCCGTTTCGTTGGATCCATGTTGTTTCATTAGGGTTATCTTAGGCCGCCTTTCTTGCCGCAGCTAAAACATTTAGACAAACATTTTTGGCTCAGCTGTTCTCCAGAACGGCCTAAAATGTTTCCATTAATATTTACCACTAAAGTTGGTTTGTTTTGTTTAAATGTTTGTTATTCTGAAAATCCTTTTGTTTTTTATACACACACAAGCACACAAAATGTGCGTCCATGTGCGCCGCTGGCTTAAGCGCTCACTCTCGCTCTCACTCTCCCCCTCTCTCTCGCGCTCTTGACAAACGCTTAGTACTCAAAAAAAAATCTTGACCTTACCATGGTTCACTCATTGCCCCCAGGGGCCGAGCGCAAACGGCTATTTACACGCACACGAGCCAAGCGCATGCCGATGTCGGGCATATGAGCGTAAGCAGAGTTCTCTTTGCCTTCGTTGTTGAGGGGAGTTCAAAGCTGGGCTGTGTCGCTTTAATATCGCATACCAAACACTCTCACTTTTTGGCCTCGCTCTTCTTGAACATAGCTGCTCCAGCGCTCACTCTTGCTCTCACTCTCCCCCTCTCTCTCGCGCTCTTGACAAACGCTTAGTACTCAAAAAATTCTTGACCTCTCCTGCTATGATTATACCATGGTTCACGCACTGCTCCCAGGGGCCGAGCGCAAGCGGCTATTTACACGCACACGAGCCAAGCGCATGCCGATGTCGGGCATATGAGCGTAAGCAGAGTTCTCTTTGCCTTCGCCGTTGAGGGTAGTTCTAAGCTGGGCTGTGTCGCTTTAATATCGCATACCGAACACGGTAACTTTTTGGCCTCGCTCTTCTTGAACATAGCTGCTCCAGCGCTCACTCTCGCTCTCACTCTTCCACTCTCTCGCGCTCTTGACAAAAGCCAAGTAGTTTAAAAAATCTGCTCCGTACCTGGTATGATTATACCATAGGCTTGTCCATAGCTGCCAAAAGCCTCTTCCACCAATTTACCAAACCAAATTTTTATAAAGTATTTTGGCCCGCTGAGCACGAAAGCCAACATGAAAAGAAAATCTGTCAAATCAATATCGATTTCTCTGTTCTGTTCGATACAAGATCTGAGCACAATCTGTCTGACTGCCAAGGCAGCCAGCACAAATTCATTTTAATAAGGCTTCCTTACATACGCTTTTGATTTGTCCTATAACACTGCTCGACAAAATGGAAGTTGATCTTCCACCAATTCACCAAACCAACTTTTTCCAAGGTATTTTGGCCCGCTCAGCATGAAAAACGACATGAAAAGAAAATCTGTCAAATCGTTATCGACATACTATCGATAAACTATCGAAAATCTGTCGATTTAGGTACTTCCAAACACTGTTTATTACAACCTTTTTCTTCGGGGTTCTTCGTTGATAAGCCAGCTACAATTCAAGACTTGGAAGCTCACATTACTCACTTAATTCGCGAGATATCGGTCGAAATGCTGGAAAAAGTGATCGAAAATTGGACGCTCCGAAAGGATCACCGTATACGGTAACGGTTTGATTCGGTTATAGCGGTTAAAAAATACGGCTGTAGTTTTGGTTGGATACCCAGGTTGGATAACAGTTATTATTATTTGCACTTCGAGGGCTTGGCTGGAGTCCCAATATCCGCCTTCTTCCGTATGCTGACAGATTGCGCCTTATATATTTATAATCGCCTAATAATTGATTCTTAATATTTGCTAGCACTGCTAAATGTTAATGTTCCTTCTCGAACAACGTGAAATAAGCGACGTTCTCAAGGTAATTACGATTACTACTGCATTCCCGCTCTAAATAATAATCCTTAAACGGTGTCGGCATGAATATTGCTATATGAAAATCATTTGTGCGACTGTTTTTACGACCTTTATACTAAGTAAACCTACAGTTTTTAGCCGGCTCGAGAACATGTTATGCTTTCGCATAACTTTAAACAGAGACACAAAACAACACAAAGTAGGCTGGTAGATCGTACAGCTGTTTCATGAGGAACCAACCTCAATCATTAGCAAGTGAATTGGAGACACAGACATTTTTCTATCTTCACAATCCACAAGTTCAAATTCGGCCACTTCATTAGTTTATATAGGCAAATGGTGATGGCTGTTGGTGTGGAAAGCTGTTAGCATCTCACTGACGAGTCTAGATTGGTACTAGACGAAAACTTAACCTGCTTGTGTCCATATGTTTAGATCATTTGTTGTTGATTTCTTGAGAATTATTGATCATAAAATTTTTTCTTTTTTGCTGTGCATAAAATCGTTTATTAATTTTCAATTTTACTAACTAAAAGAAAGACTCAATGAGCTGTAATCCAAAACACACATCCCAGCCACGTGCCTATACGACGCACCAATGAACGGGTCAAGCCCAGTAGATTACGCTTTCCTCGTTTCTCCTGGGTTACCTCTCTAAACATATGCCTATATCCTGACCATTCCTGCAACATGCTGACCGCCACACTTCCATTAAAGATCATCAGGTAACTGGCACGCAAAGCACTCGCATCCTGCAAGTGAAACTCCAACGAGTTGACTTTTAATTGTTCCCTCTCCTTGAGTAGCTCACATATCAGCAGACAACGCGGCGCCGGCTCAAAGATTGAGTGTGGCCAGCAAATTCCAGTCGAAGTTTCGTTAGCGCCACAACTGGCCAGGGCAGGTTCTGGTTGCGTGTACAGCTTAAGGGGCCACTTTGGATCAATCGCATCCACATGACCACCCCTAAGAAGCAAACGATACACCTGACTCAAAGGTAAAGCCAAGTAGGCAAAGCTATTCCTGGTGGAAATGTTCTTCGACTCGTAGCTAATGCTAAACAGCTGCCTGGGAAAGTGCGTAGGACACGCCACATGGAGCACCTGGCACAGCCGACGCATATGCACCAAGGACACGCGCCGCAACATCGGATTAACTTGGCTGACCAACAGCCAGTGCAGCAGATAGATACCACTGACACCATCCTTATCCGAGGACAACGTTTCATACTGCTCCGCCATGTGCAGGGAGTCCAGCATGAGGCGACAGCTGGGCCAATATTCTTGAACCGTGCTGCGTAATCTCTCGATGTCATATTCGGTGCTGGTCATAAACATGTAAGGAATGGGCACCAGTCTAGAGCGATAGCTTGGGCTACTGGCGGCGGCAGCAAACAATAGGATTTTGGCATCACAGGCCCACAGTTGATTACAGAGCGCCTCGCGCACCTCAGACATCTTGAATTGCAGCATGGCCGGAGCAGGATCCAGTTGGGTCAGCTCCTGGTTGTTACGCAAAGTGGTGTCCGAGGTGCTGGGGAAAGATGAGATGGTTTACCTTTGGTTTTAACTAGCTACTACCCACCCAATGCTGAGGTTGGTTTCGTGCTCATCGAGTTGCTCCACCATCAGGCCGTCCCCCCCTTCACCCCCCACTGTCACCACAATCAACACTTCGGTCGCTGCCTTCAGCTGTTTAGCCCTTGATTCTTCTATATTCCTGCCAGTCGTTTCCATATCTGATACAAAATTTATACACACTACAATTTTGAGAACTGTGTTGGATTTGGAAATGCGTAGAATACCCAAATTTGTTTATCCATGACATTTGACTGACTGAAACCTTTTTGTTGAATATTGTTTCTTTATACTTATATCGGTACGTACCGGTATACCGAAATAAAAACTGTGTACCGGATCAAAACCGAAATAAAACCCTTTACCGAAACATTCATTTCGGATCGTACTGGTACCTGTACCGGGACCGAAAATCTTTTCGGTAGTAGTCCCTGATTTCAAACAAATTCTCATGTAATTTACATGTTTCTTTGCCAACTCCTCCGTCAGTTTTAAAGTTATCTTAACCAAACATTGCGCAAATTCTTGAAATACATATAGACTGCACATATGACTGATTATAGCGTTTAACTGCCATCGGTTTCAAAAACTAGTTGTACTGAGAAGAACTGCCTTGTTTTTACATTTTTTTTGTGTAAACAGAGCTAAAATGGATTCTCTGTTTCTAATGTGTGGGTCAAGCATTTGCTGCAGTCTTTAGGGTAATCCTAAATGTTCTCCGTATTTCTCCGAAATAACTCGTAGTCCGACATGCATTGAAGATTATACGAAAACGCTGAGTCAAGTTTAAGGGAGCTAATACCCGGGTATTACTTCACGTGTGTCTATTATTCAATAACAATATGGTAAATGGATTTCAGGTTAATTATGTCAAATCTGATTGATTTCTGACGTGGAATCTGTGTTTCCAAGAAATTACAATCCTAAAGTAAACAAACTTTGCTATGGCCAAAGGGCACCACAACAGCACCAAAGTCTACGTCATTACAGCGAATTGACTTTGTCTTGGTGATTATCAGCGCAGGTCTGTGTAAGCTCCGTTCAGGAAGTGCAATCTGTTCTAAGTCTATTTATATGGTTTTAGATGCGACACGCCCCCTCTCTCTAGGCGTCGCTGTTGGTTGGTGGGTGACGCAGATTTAAACCGTTTTAGGAAAAACAAAATGCGTGTTGCTTAGAATTTGTTTTCGTCTTGTGTGGTCACCGGTGTCACTGGGGGTCATCGGTAATAACGACGTCAATGCGACGATGATCCGCGTCTGTGTCTGTCTCTCTGTATATACATACATATATAGATAGACACCATCGAATAACGATAAGGAGGATGATGGGCTGTGGGCAAAGTCCAAGGTGGGTTCTTCTCTTTGGAAATGACTTTTTATTTGTACTAGAACTAATGAAGTAACATGTAGAGATTAGCATAGGTTTAAGTTAGCTACAAGCTAAGTGAAAACTTGGTTTTACTGGCAGCCTAGGTGTTTTGAGTTGAGATCAGGATGTGATCTCGCTACGACTAAGCTAGCTACGAACTACAACTAAGTATATATAATAGCACTTGGATATATAAAGATACATATGTGTAGTTAGGTGTGTGTGTGTTAGGCTTAATACGTATATGGATAAGTACGAGTATAACAAGTTGGTTAAGTTTCGAACTTAATTACAACAGAGTTTCATGATTTCTTTGGGGGTTGGGGGGCGGCTTTAAAAGCTTTTGTTGTTCCGCAGGAAGGCCTTGTGCCTTGCCTCTTCTCGCACACAGTTGCCCGCCTCCTGGCCCGTGCCTCGCTCCACGCACACCATTTCCGTCTTTAGGATGAAACACTGCGTTTGCACAATATTGAAGAACAGCTTGCCTATGGCACTGGCCGCCTCATCGCTATCGCTGGCCATCTTGAGGCAGGTGCGAAAGCGACGATCACAGGTGCAGTGGGACAGCGTGTAGGGACGATAGTTGAACAGATCGTACATGGTGGACATGCCCGGTATCCACATCTTGCAGTGATCGTGCTTGCGACAGCATTTGTCGGCCATGGAGGCGCCACCCAAATGATTGTAGGTGCCATTGGCCAGATTACCGCGTCCACACCAGCGTGTGTGTGGGGCTATGAGCCAATCGTCTGCACGACGTCTGCGCCGAAGTGTTGGTGCAACGACTGCGTCATCGTTGTCACTATCGAACGATCCGTGACGTGAGGAGCCAATGTTGCTGTTGCCGCCGCTGCTGCTTCTGTTTGTTGTTGTTGCCACCGCAGCGATGCTAGCGGGCAGCGGCAATTGCTTGGCCGCTGCCCCCGCACCAAGTTGCCAGCTGAGGCCGAGCACTGAGATGAGGCAGAGCCAGTGGAGTGTGTTAAAAGCCATGTTTAAGTTAGAATTTCAAGCGTTTTGTAAGGTTTCGCACAATTGGCACGCTGCTAAACAAATTGAGACGAGCAAGGCGAGCGGCTGGCGTTTTATAGACTTGGCGAGTTGCAGCTCGACTGCTCGTACGCAGCTGCTACTGATGCTTCTTCTTAGCAGTGATGGGCGTTTAGCCGTTTTATGGTTAAAGCTGAAAATTGCAGCCTTAGTGGCGATTCATTCGATTCCTCAAATCGGTCCAAACATTCTTCATCACTGAAAAAACTTTTTCCACGTCGGCACTGCTGATGGGGATCGACAAAACTTTTAAAACAATTAAGGGACAAATCCGTCGAAACTTTCGAAAATTTTTACCCATTTTATATAGACAGGGAGGACAATTTGTTTGATTTTGGGGATCAAAGAAAGAATTTCGTCCCGGCCTGGCAAAATTTTCATTTTCCCGGCGGCCCGACGATCACTTTCATGCCCTTGCAAGTGGCAACTCTATCTCAGATATTCAAAAATACTATCCTAAAAGGATCTTTTGAAATTCGGAATACTTTCGGAAACGTAGCTATTTTTGTGAAGCAATGTTTTTGCCCATATGTGGCATTCACATAATACTTAAAACTTTAAATGTGTTTTTCTCGAAACCACGTTTTTCAAAATGGCTGCCGCGATTTAGCCAAATATACTGGACTGATTTTGTTTTGTCGTCATTCTCGTCTGAACCTCCAACTTTGTAGATATACAATGGGCCTCGCCGCTCTTACCATCGTGCATGATTCGTGAGTGACGCAAAACTCTTGAAAAATTGCGTGCGTGAAACGTGCGTATAAAGGTTTTTATTCCGTGAATCTTTCGTGACCATGTCAGAAAATTCGCTCACGCGCCCAGCTCTAGTTTATACCGTTGCTGAGGTTGTTTTTGTATTCCGCTTCAAAGTTGGCTAAAAATTTAAAACTTAGTCCCAAGGTTCACATGATTTTTTAAGAATGGAATACTTCAAAGTAAAAATGAAATCGGGGTTTTGTTAAACACTAATATGGTGTGAACTTGGATATTTGGGATCGTTCAAAAAATTACAAAGTTTTGTAGTTTGAAAGTCACAATTACAAAAACCGAATTTCTTAACCCCTTTCGTTGGTTCTAACTCCGTTATTTATTGACCGATCCCGAATATCCTTATATAAAAATTGAAAAAAGTTTGAAAATCGGTCAACAGTTACTCTTTTTATCGTGTGAACCATTTGTGAGAAAGTGGTTTCAAGATAAACGCACTTAAAGTTCCGAGAATACAGGGACATTATTAAATAGATTTCAAATATTGATTTGTTTCAATTGGGTGGTGCTAGCTTTCTCCGATAAAAGTAATTATCTAAGTCGGTTAAGTAGTTCTCCAGAAATTTGGGTCAAAATACGAGAATTCAACCTAATTGCGCCTAAAAAATTCTCAAAACAAACCATATTTTTTTTGACCTAACTTTTTCAGGGGATATTTTTAACACCATAACACATAGTTTAAGATCGATAACTATTTTTCTGAAGGTATAAAGTACCCTTAACCACTTAATGCAAAATTCATCCCCTTATTTCCAACCGCATTTTTCAAATTTTGTAACAGCTTTTTTCCGTCTCCGTCCAGTAAAAACAGTTTTTTTCACGACTAAAGTTGGCAGCACTGATTGCAATTGCCCCTTTCTCTCTTTCTTTGAGAGCTTTTTATACCGGTATTTTTAGTCTTCCCTCCTGCGGTCACATTGCCTACAGCTGATGTTTCAGACTCCATCGTTCCAAATCGACGCTAACTTTTCGTCGCTATTTTGACGGACATGATTTGTAGTCATCCCTACTGGAAAGCAAAGTAAAATTATTTCACTTTTCATACTAAAAAGTGGTTTTCGTGTGGCTTATGCATGTGGGTACGAGTGTGAGTAAGCGTCCAAGATGCAGCGACCTCAGTCGGAACAGAAGCTGCCTGCCCATTCCCATTCCCATGCGGATCAGCCCACTGGCGGCGCTTCCGCTTTGACGCCACCCAAAACCTTGGCCTTGAATCAGAACAACTATCCGGCTCCCGCCTCGGACACTTCGGGCGAGCCGGATGCCGATTCCCGTTACGAGTGCGCCATCTGTCTGGGTTGGCTCAATGAGCCTGTACTGACTTCGTGTGGCCATCGTTTCTGCAAGAGTTGCCTCAGCGATTGGCTGAAAAAGGACCAACAATTCTGCCCCCTGGACAATAAGCAGCTCTCAGCCGAGCAGGACATCTTTCCCGATAACTACACACGCCGTGAGATTGAGCAGCTGAAGCACAAGTGTCCCAATTCGCCCTTGGGCTGTGCCGTGGTGGCCTCGCCCATTGAGTTGCATCGCCATCTGCCCAGTTGTCCTTATCGACGGCAACAGCAGCTTGAGGAGAAGTGTCCTTTCGCCTCCATCAAATGTGACTTTGTGGGGCGTCCCGAAACCAATCAGCTCGAGGAGCATCTCAAGCTGGATATGCCGCATCATATGCAGTTAATGCTCAAGGCGGTGCAGCAAACAACCCTGGACTCCTGGCAGCCGCACAAACCCAGCTCGAGTGGCAGCGGCCACGGCCATGCCATACCTCCACCTCCTCCCCAGTATGCCAACGGTGTGGATGAGCAAATCGTGCAGACCATGTACCAGCGGATTGTGGTGCTGGAGCAGCGCACTCGCGAACAGGAGTCACGCCTGGAGAATCTCAGCAAACAGTTGCGCCAGCAACCCATTGATCCGCGCTACAGCAACGGCACCATCATCTGGCAAATCCAACAGCTTACACCACTGGTGGCCCGCCTCAGGGCCAATGCCAACAATCTGCATTATTCGCACGAGTGCTACACCTCACCGTATGGCTACAAGTTCTGTGCGCGTCTCAACATTCAGCCGCGTAAGCCGCATGTGCTCAGCCTGCATGTGCATCTGATGCAATCGGAGAACGATTTCCATTTGGATTGGCCCTTCAAGGGCCGCATTAAGCTGTGCATGGTGCATCCGGGCGATGCCAGTCTCTCGCAGCATGACACCATCATGACCAAGCCAGAGATTTTGGCCTTCCATCAGCCACGCGAGGCTATCAGCACGCGTGGCTTTGGTTTTCTCGAGTATGCCAACATATCGAATATCATGCACCTGGGCTTCTGTGCCGACGATCGGCTGCTCATCAAGATTGAGATCAATATTGTTTGAACGAACTGGAAACGGAGCAACTGGTAGATAAACACATTCCCCCATTAGATATACACCACACATAAACCGTATACAATCTCAAGACACCATAGCAGCGTATATTTTATAGAGACTTACATACATACATATATAGATATATATACTAAATCATTAGTCACAAAATGGAAACATCACAGCCAAGCAATTTGAAAAAAAACTTAGTTATAGAAGCTTTCATTATTGATAATTTTTAAATGCTTTAGGTTTTTTTTTTTTTTGAAACTGTACTAGAATTTGGAAGAATTTAGAAGCAAGTTCCGGGATTAGGCAATCGGCAGCGGAACCAGCCTTAGCTAAGAAATTAACTAGATTTTCTGACATTTTCTAAAATTCACTTAATATTCGTGCATTTTTTTTTCTTTTGCGATATATTGTTAATTTAATGCTTATCTGTTTGTTTTCGAGAATCTCTGCCCCTGCTCGGAATACCTAGCTACAATTGACTGATTTGACCAGTACCTTGGCAAAAGGTAAAGAGACATAATGCAAACCCAGAAAAATTTGCAGAAGGTTTGTTTCGTCGGGTTTCGAACCTTTTATAATGTCTTAGGTTCGGGAAGTGTTGGTTAGAATCAGGGCTGCAAGTGCCAGTGGTTAAGTTCTTTGAGGTTCGAGGTTTTAGGGCAGAGGTTTTGGTGCGAGCCTTGATTCGGCACATACTTTACACCAGCGATGTTCACCCATTGCCCCCAGGGGCCGAGCGCAATCGGCTATTTACACACACACACGAGCCGAGCGCATGCCGAAGTCGGGCATATGAGCGTAAGCAGAGCTCTCTTTGCCTTCATTCGCTGCCCAGCCGTCGTTGAGGGCAGTTCAAAGCTGGGCTGTGCCGCTTTAATGTCGCACACCAATACACTCTCAATTTTTGGCCTCGCTTTTGAACATCGCTGCTTTACACTATATTAATAAAAACAAAAACAATACATTTATTTAGTATCGAATTGAATCCCATATGTTCTTCATATCGGCCTTAAAACTACTCAAATCGCTTGGGAACTGTCTCGGTTTTTTGAAGTGATTTGAGGAATACATGGAAATATCCAAAATATAATTTACTGTTTCGTAAAATTCCACTTCGTAGTCTACATATGGAAACTATTACCAATGTAATGTACAGCTCTTGTTTTGTGAATCTTTTGAAAAACTTTGGAGTCGAGGATCTTACAAAGGATATTATGGGTGAGGATTTTCTAAGTTGTTCTGAACGTTTTTCTAGATGTTTCAATTGAAATTTCCTGTTGACCAAATAACAAAATAAGTCGCTAGTCAGTTGGTCAAATTTGTTAATGTCAATAATTTTTGTTAAACCAAACCGAAATTTTACGTTCGGAACAGTTTTAGGTTCAGCTTTTATTTCTAACGAGGTTCGGTTCAAGGTTCGGTTTACAGTAAAATAAATTTCTTAATTCCGGGTTCGAACCGGTTCGGTTTAAAACCGGTTTGTTCACCTTGAAAAGAACACTGTGAGCGCAAAAATTCGGCTTGCAAGAACTTTAAGAACGAGTACTTAACAAAGAGCAGAGTCGTCCAAATGGAGAGCATAGGAAACTGTGCTTGTGTTGGTGATCACGAAAGACTACAATATGATCGTTTTTCATACTTTTCTGACACTATTTTATGAGCTCATAAAATTATGAGCTTCGAAATATTTCTAGAAATGCCTTGAAATATGCCTTAAAATAGTGGCCACAAACAACAGAGATACATTGAACAACCTTTAACTCCAATACATATACCTTCAGCTACCCTAAACAACTAGTTGAAATTTTGTGCTATTTGTAAACTTGGAATTCTCAACTCTTTATTCGCCGCCTGGGTTATTTAAATAGGATTTGCAAATGGCTAGGTGTGACAGCAATTGAAAGTGTACTTACGAAGGCTTTGCCATGGCGGTAGCCGAAACGGCCGTCTACACAGCCACAGCTACTGTTCATGTTCATATGTATTCTCTGTTGAATTTTCTGGTTCATTATTGAACTATAATCATACCTCGACCTTGAGCCTGCCAACATTCACTTTGACTAATGCCTCGAAATATTTTAGAAATGCCTCGAAATATGCCTCAAAATATCTTGAAATATTTCTAGAAATGCTTCGAAATGTGAAATGTCAGGTGATTTTGGGACATCTTTCGGCTTGCACATACTCTTAAAAGCCACCCCATTTATCATGAAGAAGTTGAACTTATAAAGTTGCTCCTCTCCTTTGATATGCAAGGGGCACACATTTCGCTTCGCACCCAGCAGAACCTCAAATTAAAGTGAGCAAAGAGTCCGATGAAATGTGGCCAACATGTCCGACTTTAATGTGGACATAACCCAGTCAGGCCTGACTGCAAGCCAGAAGCACATCCCCTATACAACTTTTGCCACTAAGAAGAAGTTGCAAAAACCTGCAATCTTCCTTTCGCTTTTGTTTAGGGGCGAAACGCAGCAGGAACTGTTCTATTAGAAGCGAAGTTTGCATGGGTTGTTGTTGTTTGTTCAACTTCGTACAAACGATCGGCTCTCTCTGATCCAGGCTGCATGCGTGCCATTAGAAGGGACGTTTGCATGCTATGCATATTTTATGCCGGCAAAAAGAACATGTTTGGAAAGAACGAACGGTCGTCAATCGTTCGGGCCTCATATTGGCATATTGGTTTTTTAATAGCACGGGTGCTGCATGCGTCCCATTAGAAGGGACGTTTGCATGTTGTGCAGACTTCTTCGCTTCTAACCTACTGCCAACAGGAACGTGCATCAGTTTTCATACAGATTATATGCCTTCTATCATACTGCAAATGTTGGCAGTGCATTCTTTCTAGTTAAAAGAAGTGTGCAAGAAGGCATTCTTTTGGGAACCACGTTTCGACAAATCCGACTGGGTAAGGCTCATAACATTTTTGAGTTTAGTCGCGATGGGCCTTTTGTCCGTGAGCGTTTTGAAACTGATTTGACGTTACTTATTGAATCGCAAACTTTTCCAAAAGTTGATGGTCGGGTTCGAAAGCTAATTCATTGCAAAGCTTGGGCTCATGGTCCAGTTTGATACAAGAGTTTTACGCCCATTTTCAAACTTTGGGGGTTGATTTTCCAAAATTTAAAAATCAATCATTCCTTATTTTTGTGTGTGTAGCTTAAAAATGAGTAAAGTAAAAGTAAACTTTTGCCTAAACAAATTTAAGAACTAATTTTCCACCGAAGAAATGCAGTCATTTTTTAATTTTCCTATAGTTATTTGAAAATGAGTTTGCGCCTTATCCAATTTAAACAAAAGAGTTTTCTGCTCACTTTCTGACTTTGGTGGTAGATATACAAGATATCTGAAGAGGTTAAGTAAAAAGAAATGACCTAGAGTTTTGAGTGTGGTTCTACTAAAAGATGTGTTAACGTCTTCTCCTCATCTACAGAAGTCGTTGAGAGCATGCTGCCTATCGTTAGGATCACGTTCAGAAGCGAGATGTTTTCTTTACTTAACTTTTTGTTTTAAGTCCAATAGACATAAAATTTTGTATTGGATTTTTGTGTCCTTAATGATATTTTGCAAGATTTTCGGATATTTCTTAGCAGTGTTCTTGTACCTACTGGATTTTTCTTGTTTAAGTTTAACGTTAGGTAGGGGGATGGGTGTATTCTCCCTTTCTCTCTCTCTCTTTTCTCTTGCTAAAAATAGATTCTTGATTCTAGATTCTAGTACAGTTTCATATAATTATTTTTGTTTATATTTTTTGTTTAGTAAAATTGTCTTATAAAATTTGCCAAAATAATGTGATTTCTTGATTAAGTTTAAAAAAAAAACATACTCAATAAATGTTTCCAGTCAATTTTCATTATTTTGATGATTTGTAAAACGAATTCGTCCATTATGTTAATCCTTAGATATTTCGTGTTCCTTTCTTGTCGCTTCTTTAAGTTTCTCCATAAACATAAACAACTAAATCTATATATACACATACATTATATACAGGCAATAAAAAGGCTGATCTGCTCTTGTGACACTTTAGTCTAACGCAGTGTAGACAGCCTTTCTATTCTCTTAGGGATCCCTTTGTATTGAATTGAATAAAGCAAGGACACCTTTTGTACCAATCACTGGCCTATCAACTGACCGTAGGGACTCTCTGCCTCGGTATTGAATGTAAATATGCCCTCGACATGTGGCACCTCCAGTGGATCACCCAGTTCGGCCATCAGAGTCGTCGAATCCTCACATTGTCCCCTGCTGGTCAAGAGATGCAAAAAATACTTGCAATTACCGTAGGGCCTGAAATGGGTATAACGACGCACTGCCTCCGCATAAAGATCCACGGCACGAGCATGAGCACAACGGCCACCCAGATCTAGGCCACAACCCGGTTGAGATCGTCCGCCATTGGCATAGAAATCGGCATGACCAATGGGTGAGAGATGGCCTTTGATCATAGCATTGGTGTGTAGTACCATCACATATTTGGCATCGATGGTGGCCAAACGTTTGCCCATACCGACGAATACATAAAACGGAAACGCCGGATCCAGAGCTACTATATTGCTCAGCCATAGCTGGCCGTCACTTAGCCTTAGTAGTTCCTTGCCACAAAAGCCAGCTATGTGCGCACCCAGGCTGTGACCAATCAACACCAGTTGGGCCAGATCCAAGCCAAATTCATTGACCAGAAAATGTACAAATCCAGCACAACTTGCACCCACAGTAGGCACCAAGTTTTTGGCAACCAAATAGTCCATCCAAGCAATATCCGACCAGTCCACCGAAATGATATTGTAATATCCACGTGATTGATAAGCGCTGCGGAGTTCCGGGTTGGGAAATCTCTGATACGACTTTCTCCAACCATGTATGATGATTCTGTGAAGATGGGGAAATGTTATTATGATTAAGCCGAACCGTCTTCGGTGGTTTCCTTTTCTGTTATTTTCCTCAAACATTTCCAATCCTTTCCCATTTCCTGTGTTTCGTTTCTTTATGCATTTACCGTGTCTCAACTCACTTGGTCGGCAGTTGTACATTAAAACTAGAACGTTTTACAGATTCCACATCACCGCTGTATAATTGTTGCGGCAAGTTCCAATTGAATGACGTATACAGATAATAACTCCCCGGCTCTTCACTATTGCCGAGGCTTCCGTAAGGGCAGCCGCTTAGCATCAGCAAAACTAACCACATCCTCACTTGGATAGCGATCAGTTGCAACTGCTACAGTCAAGTGCAAGTTGGAGATATGTTAGCTCATTGATTTAAACGTGCAGGTTGACCCTCACCCCGACATGATCAACCCATTTGAAAGCTGAGACAAGGCGCCGTTTCTCTAATGGTTTTAGTGTTCTGTTCTGTTTAATGATTTCAAGTGTAAAATTTGAACAATTCATGCATTGGAGGGGGGGATTTTATAGTCGACAGAGTCGACACTTGGCATACCCGGCATTCTCTAATGACACAGACAACTATCATCAAATAATTTGCTTATCATTTAGTGACATTTAGGGGGAGGTTTTTTCGAGATGAATAAATGTTTCCAACAAAATTGAAAAAAAAATGAAGAAACTGGTACAACACTTGTAGGAACATGTTACAATTTAACTAAACAATTAATGGACTATCAACATATTCAGACATGTTTTCAATTCCGCTACGTTTTGAAAAGTAAACCGAACGCGATTTCGTTTTGGTTTGCATTTGCTGTTCTCAATTCCGAATGAAACTGCGCACGTTTTACTTTTGGCAAACCATGGGCCAAACGAAATCGGAAACGATGGAAAATGGAACATGCAGAAATGAGAGAGGTTGACTTTTACTTTTCGGTTCGGCGGGCGCTGTAATTTCTTGAGACACTTAACAAAAAATTATTTTTAATTCATTAAAAAACTTAAATGCAATTCAAAGTACATAAATAAGTTTTACATTGATCACAGAATTAAGGAAAATTAACTAAATGTACATTTGACAACTGTACGAGTGCATAATTTGTCAATAACTTTTCATTTCACCGGCCAGCATGCATTACTTTTGTAAAACGAAAAACGCTTACGTTTTCGTATTGCGAGAAACTGAATCAATTCCGTTTCCGAAAATTTGCAGTGGAAGTGGAATTGAGAACATGCCTAATTAATACTTATATAACATTTCTATTTACGAATGTATCCTAGATTATTTTTCTGCTTTGAGTTCGAGTAGTTTTTTTCAGACAAAAGTCGTACAGGTTTGCTGTCGTTTTTGAACTCGATTGAGCGGAATTGCTACAAGTTGTGATTTCCAAGAAGGCTAACTGCGACTCCGCCGAACTCGAATAATTTATAAAGGTGTTAAGTGATTTCCACACAACAATTGAATTTTCGCTTCAAACTCTGCAACCTGTGTGATTTCCCATACTGACCAATAGATGACGCTCTTTTGTGGACATTTGGCTGAGCAGTTTTTTTATATGACAGCTATTCGATATATTCATTCGATTTTCATCAAAATTGTGCTGAAACCAGAGCTCGTAAATAACAATTGAACATTTTTGCCTTTGCGGTCTGCTCTATAACACTTCGTTTCTCCTGGTTTTTCTTTTCAGTTGACTGTTCTCAGTTGAGATTTTCTTGTTTTGGTCATTCAATAACAATTTAAAGACAGCGATCCGACTGAGCGCTCGCACATTAAAAGTCAGTAGATGAACAAAAAGCCGAACGACTCACCTCAAAGGGTGTTTTTTTCTTTTATTTGTTTTGTGTGTGTGTGTGTGGCTTGTGTGAGTCGCAAGCCCAAACAGACACCTCACTCACACATACACACACACAAACGCAAATGACTTTTGTCTACTTCGCTCGCGACGATTTGCTCAGTGAATGAGCAAAGCAAAATGTAAACAAATCCATTGGTTGTTTGTTGAGCACTGAGCGATTCGTTCATGAGCCGATTTGAACGGTTCATCTCTGACTTTTTGCTCAAAGGGTCCGTAAATAACTGTTATTTTTGGACAACGAAAAACGGTTAATTGTTATTTGCTAGCTCTGGCTGAAACAGATTATTTTGACTCACTTGAGTTAATTTTTTTTACCGATTGTTTCTATGACAGCTATGTGCGATAGTCATCCGATCCGACTGGTTTCGACAAAAGGTGCAGCGTATTTGTACTAAAAGACTTCGTGCAAAGTTTGGTCAAGATAGCTTTAAAACTGACGGAGGAGAACAGACGGACAGACGAACATGGATAAATCAACTCAGCTCGTCGTACTGATCAAGAATATATATACTTTATGTGGTCGGAGATGCTTCCTTCAATACGTTACAAACATGCGGACAATTGTATAATGCAAGGGTATAAAAATCGCGAGAAGGAAGTTTCTCACCCGTATCTACCTGCACGTATAAGAAGCATATACACCATCCATATCTCTCTGAGATCCGTGCGTTCAAACGGACAGACGGGCGGGCGGACGAACTGACGAAAATGGCTATATCGACTAGGCTGTTGATGATCATTAAGAATATGTTTACTTTATAGTATCGGAGATGGTCTTACTGGCTCTCACATTTGCACAAAGTATTTTCAAAAAGACGCTGGTTTGAGTCGGCCCGTTTACTGCGCAGTCTTCATGGAGCTGGACCAAGGGGATCCGTTACCCCCTCTATAACCCACTATCCCAGCGAAGCTTAAAAAATAATACCGTTCATTTGATAGCGATAAAACTTTGGGGAATGGTTGGTCGCTTGCCCGCGAAGATTTCTGGGATGAAGAAATCGGTAGGAAATGGTCCACAACCGAGAAATTTGCAAAGCTAAACTGATCATTGCGAACAAACTTTGAGGAATGGTTGGACGCTTACTGGCAATGGTTTTTAAGTTTCAAAAACCGCGTAATATGCAAAATTATCTAATGATCATATTTATGAAAGCGTATAATTTGTAGATTACAATGCAGGCGTTGGTAAATGGAAGATGCAGATTGAACGCTAGGAGCTGTTAACCAAAGAGTTAAAGAAGTCGCAATTATGCAAAATTTTCTTGAGTTTAGATTATTATTTAGACGGTTAAGCATGTACAGTTAAAAATACAGGCGATATTTTCTTATTTTTACGTCGCATCTCGAAAGCAAAGATTTTCAATTGGATTCCCAGTCATAAACGCAAACGGTTTAAAAGTGGTTCACCTACACCTTTCGATTAGAGAATTGGTATTTATGTTAATAATGTGAGTGTTAGACGTTTTACAAGTTTCCGAATTTAGTTAAGCTATGAACTGGAAATTTGGTGTATGGGCGGGAAATTCGTAGTTTACCTATGTAGAACGGTTAATAACGACTTTCAGCCAGTTGTACCTTGGTACAAAGTATAACAACCGAAAAATTCACAAAAATAGAACATACTAGAATTAATTGCCGGGTCAGCTAGTGGATAATAAATATTGGTTTTAATGTTCTATTTTCGAAACTTAATGGCTGTGTCACATAAACTTACAATTTACTTATGTGACAGTTAAACGATGAGGAATGGAGCCTTAGGTTTCCTGTCCCTCGAGTCCCTTTAGACCTAAAGTAAACCTATGATTAGTTGTAATGTCTTGAAGAAACTAATGAGTGTAAGGGGGATAATCAAACGGACATGGATAGTTAGCTATAAAGCTGGGTGGGAACTTCTGATAGGTCTCAAAAATGTGCCTAATTCACCCTCTCTCTCTCTCTGTGTGTGCCACACCATGAATGCCGGGCGATGTAGAATAGTTATGGCCAACTTATAGCTAATACTTAACAATATACTTAAGGTGTCAGTGGCTACGCAACACTCCAATTGGCCACAACTTCATTTCCGCCCTCTACAATTTCAATGGCCATGCTAATGGTTGATGGATTCGGCGTTGCCTGCTGCTCTTCACTTAACTCCATAGTCTCTGACTTCTCAAGATTTTCGGTTATCATTAACTCCAGTAGTTTGGACTTGGCATTGGTTAACTGCAGTAGTTTGGACTTGGCGCCGCCTGGTTCGTGGGTTCGCATGTGAGCATTCAGACCGCCAGATTGGGCAAATGACTTGTTGCACAGCTTGCAGGGATATTTACGCTGATCTGAGTGGAGCAGCTTGTGCACACGCAGCGCCTTCTTGCGCTGGAACGTGGAGCCGCACACATCGCAGACAAAGGGGCGCAGATCGGTGTGCGAGACGGCGTGCACGTTGAGGTCGTGGAAGCTATAGAATGCCTTGTCGCACACCTTGCACTTGGCCGGCCGTTCGCCGGTGTGGCGTCGCATGTGGGCGGTGAGCACGCCCCTGTCGCGGCACTGTCGTCCGCAGATCTCACAGATGCAGGGCATGCGACGTGTGTGGCAAATTTTGTGCGAATTGAGCTCCTTGGCGGTGTAGAAGGCGGCCTCGCAATCCGGCTCCTGGCACTTGTGCGATTTGATGCCGCTGTGGCGCTGGCGATGCCTCAGCATGTTGCCCGACTGAGTGAAGGGTTTGCCGCAGATGTCGCAGAAGATGCCCGTGTGCTTGTAACCATGTCCGCGCAGATCGCGCTCTGTGCGGAACGTTTGATCACAATCGGCCACCTCGCACCTGAAGATCTTGGGCTCTGGCTTGGGCTTGCGGGTGCGACCATCCAGCGTGACAATTCTGGGCGGCTTTGGCTTGTCGCTGTGCTTGGTCCGCGTGTGACACTGCAGGCTGCGCTTCGACTTGTAGACCCGCTCGCATTTATCGCACTGGAAAAGCATTTCTTTGGGGTCTCCCAGTCCATTGTTGTCCATATCATCCTCGTCATCATCGTCGCCCTCGTTGTACTCATCATCCTCCTCCCCCTCTTGTGGCGCTTCATCCAACTCGCTAGCACCTTCGCCGCCACCACCTGTCCAATCCAGATCCAGAGATGCCTCTGCTTCTGCCGCTAATTGAGGCTTGTGTTCCTCGCTCTCCACATCAGCCTCGTCGTCCAGCATAGCAATTTGCTCCAAGTTCACATCCGCCTGCTCATCCGATTCATAAGGCTCCTGGGCAATGGGATCACTTTCCACATTTGCATCCAAAGTTGGCGCTGTGGCGGCAAGATGCTTCACTTGGAAATGTTTGGGAAAACTGTCCCAGGGCAGTCGCTGGCTGCAGAGGGAGCAGCACACGGTGTAGCCATCGGGGCTGGTAAATAAAACTTCGCCGCATAGAAAGTTGTGATAGGAGCTTCTGCCGGCTAATTTTGCAGACGACTCCACTTTAATCATCTTGATCTTGGTTTATTCCAAATTCCAGGCCGGGACAAAACTCGGCACAGCTGTTTACGAAACAACAAGCAAAAATACGCACAATACGGCCACACTGGCAGCTTTGAGTAAATATTCCTTGCCATAGGCGGGAAATTTAAAGCTTGGTAAAAAAAATTTAATATATTCAAAACTTTATGTCCACGAATATAATTGTTACAGCCGCCTAAGCTTGTTCAATTTTTCGACAACCGAAAAACGCGTTAAGTTTGGATTATTTGTCAAGTTTGACTAATCATACATATGTAGCTTCTGATATATTGAACAGTTTTAAGCTGCTAAAATGTTAAAATTTAAATGTTGAATAGGTTTATTATTTCTCTTTTTAGAAATGTATAACACTTCAAAATCAAATTTATGGTTTGTACACAATTGCTTTTGACGGAGGTACCTATTTTAAGCCCGTTTTATAAAATTTCAGAGGCTGGCAAAAGTTGTTTTCAAAAGTTTAAGGAAAATATTATTAGTCGACACTGATGGAAAAAAACCAAGGTTTCATTGTGTAGGCCTTAGTCATCCGAATGGCTATGCGATATGGAAGCTAAGTTAAGTTCGATTGGTTTGTCACTTGGCTAAAAATAAAAATAGGGGAAGTTTGTATACCTCTGCAGCCTCCATTGAAAAAATTGAAAGTGTCATTCCAGCCTAATTTCCTAATTATTTCCCAATACGTGTCTTAAGCAATGTGGGAGTTTGCCAGAAGTCCACTATACAAGCTTCTGGCATCCGGAAATTCCATGACAGTGGAGGTACTCTGACAATTTATCCAATTTTATTGGTTTCTTTTCTATTTTCATCAGTTCATCAACTTAAATTTTCACAAAAAAGGTTGCTCACAATTGAAAATGTTTAAGAATCCTTAATTCAAATTTTCCGTAACTCAACTGTGGATCGTAATGCATCATAAGATTAATAATATGGCTTCCGGGTGCTTTAAAAGAAACATTTATAACGAAATTCTGACCTTAGCGCTCTTAACTATATGAAATCTAGCATAATTCCTAATTAAAGAAAGAAACATGGATTCAAAATTTTGAGCGGTTAAAAAGTAGCCAAATTTGGTTCAAGGCAAAACGTTGCTAAACCACTGTGTGGCGTTTATTCTTCGGTATAACATACGGGGTGGCTCTCATTAGGTCCCATTTGCTAATGCCCGAAGATTAAGAGAAGCTCGGCTTTGGCGCTGTAGGCTGTTCCATCCAAATAAACATGTATAACGGTATACTGTTTAAGCTTACAGTGGTCATCGATAAGTTAATCGAAGCCCGTCCATCTCTAGCGAGTGTCTGTTAAAGCTTCAAAAAGCGCTAACAGCCGATATACATGTATACATAGATTTTTTTCTCCAGCTCCTGCAGGCGGTGGCTTTTCATTGATTTTTCGCCCAGCGCCTGCAGCCAAATCGAAACGGATTAATTGCATTTTTTCCGCGGAAAATGTCAGAGAGCGCTGTGGCCACCAGCATTGCCAATGCTAACGAAAAGATGGCCAGCTTGCTGAAGGAGGCGGAAAATTTGAAAACCAAACTGGAGGAGGAGCGCCAGAAGCTCAACGATGTGAATCTGTCGAACATAGCCGAGCGGCTGGAGCAGATCGCCTATGTCAATATTAAGCCGCGCAAGGTGCTCAAGGGTCACCAGGCCAAGGTGTTGTGCACCGACTGGAGTCCGGACAAGCGGCACATCATCTCCTCGTCGCAGGATGGGCGACTGATCATTTGGGATGCGTTCACCACCAACAAAGAGCACGCGGTGACCATGCCCACCACCTGGATCATGGCCTGCGCCTATGCCCCGTCGGGGAATTTCGTGGCCTGCGGCGGACTGGACAACAAGGTCACCGTCTATCCCATCACCTCGGATGAGGAGATGGCCGCCAAGAAGCGCACCGTGGGCACCCACACCAGCTACATGTCGTGCTGCATCTACCCGAACTCGGATCAGCAGATACTCACGGGCAGCGGCGACTCCACCTGCGCGCTGTGGGACGTAGAGTCGGGCCAGCTGTTGCAGAGCTTCCATGGCCATTCGGGTGATGTCATGGCCATTGATTTGGCGCCCAACGAGACGGGCAACACCTTCGTCTCCGGCAGCTGCGACCGCATGGCCTTCATCTGGGACATGCGCTCCGGCCATGTGGTGCAGTCCTTTGAGGGCCACCAGTCCGATGTGAACAGCGTCAAGTTCCATCCGTGCGGCGATGCTATAGCCACCGGCTCCGATGACAGCAGCTGCCGTTTGTACGATATGCGAGCGGATCGCGAGGTGGCCGTCTTTGCCAAGGAGAGCATCATCTTTGGTGTCAACTCGGTGGACTTCTCGGTCAGCGGGCGGTTGCTGTTCGCCGGCTACAACGACTACACCGTCAATCTGTGGGACACACTCAAGTCGGAGCGTGTGTGCCTGCTGTATGGCCATGAGAACAAGGTGTCCTGCGTGCAGGTCTCACCCGATGGCACAGCTCTCTCCACCGGCAGCTGGGACTACACCATACGGGTGTGGGCCTAAAGTCCTAATGGACAAATATATTTAGAAGTATTCTGTTAACCAAAGATTTTTTAAGTTGTGGGGTTTTTTTTTTTGTGTCTAGGAAAAAGCTGTTGATTTAGACTAGAACCTGTGTCTATATATATATATAAACCAAAATATGTATGTATGTACAAGAATATGTGAACCACTATTATGCGCCTAGCCGTAAGTTCCTGTTCCAAATAAATGTTGAAGCAAAATATGCGTGGGGGAAAATGCTGGACGAAGGGGAAAATTGGAAAAGACCTGAGCTCGGATTGTAAGCTAACCATGCAAATAACACAGTTCTTCAAATTGAGACCTTTTGTGAGTATCCCGAGCATCTTTAACATTTTCCTGTAGGCAAACCCATGCTATATCTATCCAACTGAGTGAAATCAAACAGGCAGTATAAGCAATGCCAATGGTGTCGAAAATGGCCTTTAAAGTCAAATATTACTTGATTTATAGCAATTTTGTCAAACTAAACCACCTGCTACAAGCCATTGGGTTTGTCGGATGTTTACACCAACTAATCAGGTAGATTAACATATGGTCTAATTATGGAAACTTTGTTGCATTTTTGTCAGGATAATTCGCAAAGTTACAGCGTGTTAAGCTTAAAAATCAAGGTTTTAATTTATGCGATTCCCACCCAAAATTGTTATAGGAGTTCTACAAAGGCAACTTGATATAACATTGGCGTAAAATTACATATTAATGCTTTGTGTGGCCAACAAAAATTCTAAAACGGTTCGAAGTCGGTAAAATGGTTTTCCGCCCATATTTTGGAAATTGAAACTATGTGGTGACTTTGACCTTCCAATTCATATTCAGCATGGGGTTGTCTACAGGAATTAGTTAAAGATCCTCGGCATACTTTTTATTGTAGAACAGTGTAATTAGACAAGTGATTTCCCAATTTTGAAAAATTCGCTGAAAAGCAGTGATTAAAACCGAATCAAATTTATGTGGCTTTCGGTCACGGTTATAAGTTTAAAATATTGGAAAAAACTTTAACAAATCGAATTTTTTGCCCTGAAGACATTTATCATACCGCCTTAGAGATTGAATGGCATCTTTTTAAAGAAATTTGATCCCGTCCCGGTCCCGACCTGGGCGATACAACGGAGATCAAGCTTTAATATTATAAGTTGCTATTTCACGGCTCAGCACATAAATTGAATCTTGTCACGATTTCTTAATATCGTATTGCCCTCAATAAAGCAAAGGATCTTATAAATATCGAACGAGGTTCACCTGAAGGATTGAAGGCTTTTGCAGTAAAATGTGTTAATAAGATTAAGTTTTGAAAGTTGTGTTTTATTTTTAGGGTACCATTTTTATACACTTGCAAAGGGTACTATAATTTTGACCCCATAAACTATATATATGCTTGATCAGGGTGACGAGCTATCTTGTCCGTCTGAAAGTCCGTCCGTCTGTCTGTATGAACACTAGGGTGGACGCTAATAAGGTTCCATGAGGAACGCATCTTAAATGATTCCTTGACAGGTGTACATATTAAATTCAAAAATCCAAAAATTTTAATTTGAGCTTAAACTTCTGCGCATTGGCCTTAAAGTTTCCCAAAATATTACGTATACGACACGTACGCCTCATCGAAATTCCGTTAACACATTCTCCGTATCATTTTAAAAGTTGTCAAATTTGAATTTATTCGTTCAACAAACAAATATGGAGCAGGAAGCAATTTTTAGTGGGTAAACTTAGGGGCGAGCGCGTTTCCAACCAAGAAATGCTTTCTATCCACGCTGTTATGTGGGACAAAATGTTTGAGGCTGACCATTTCGGAAAGTGCGAATAACGTGGCTCGCAGGTTGGAGTCCGCATTGTCCACAAGCGGGGCTCCCACTAAGGCTTTCCTTAGTATAAAGAAGCAAAAAAAAGTCAGCACCAATCATATTTTATATTAAAAAAATCTATACATCTATATAAAAGTGAAAGTATGTTTGTATGTTTGTCCCTTATGGGCGTCTAAACCGCTGAACCGATCTTCACGAATTTTTCACAGTATGTTCATGTCGATCAGGAAAGTGTCATAGGCTATGTGTCATGTTTGTGAAATGGTCCCAAAACCGCGAAATTTGCAAAATTATACCGTTCATCCGATTTCAATGGAAATTTGGGAATGGTTGAACGCTTGCCCGGGAAGGTTTCTAAGCTGAAAAAATTTGCGGAAAACGGTCCAAAAACCGCGAAAATTGCAAAATTCACGTTTTCGCTAAAACTTTGGGAAATTGATCGACGCTTGCCCGGGAAGGTTTCCAAGTAGAAGAAACCGCGAAATTTGCAAAATGTTCGTTTGTAATGCAACTTTGGAGGATTCTGATTTCAAGAAATGGGCGGGAAACAGTCCAAAAACCGCGATAATTCAAAAACTATACCGTTCATCCGATTGCGATGAAATGTTGGTCAATGGTTAGACGCTTGGCCGCGAAGGTTTCTAAGGTCCAAGAATCGCGAAATTCGCAAAATTATACCGTTCATCCGATTGCAATCAATCTTTGGGGAATGAATTGAAAGTTTGCTCGGGAGGGTTTCTAAGTTGAAGAAATTTGCAGAAAATTGTCAAAAAACCGCGAAAATTAAAAAATTTGCGGTTTCGGTAAATCTTTGGATAGTGGTTCGACGCTTGCCCGGAAAGGTTTCTAAGTAAAAGATATGGGCGGAACATTTGCAAAATATTCTTAATTTTAGATTATTATGAAGACGTTTATATAGACGTTTATATATAGAGTTTATATAGAGAGGTCCAAAATGTTTATACCGACATGCAGCCTGCACTAGATTGAATATAATCCCTCTCTTAAGAATCATAAAAACCCGGGCGACGGGTATTCAGCTAGTATATTTATAAAGCTGGGCGGACTCTTGTTTCTGAACCCAGAAATGATATGGAAGCTTCTGACTTGGCTGAACCAGAAAGTTCCTTTAGTGACACTGAAGACGAATTGGAACTCGTTTAAAACCGCAAAGAAGAGCAAAATTAAAAGGCGCAGGAATATCAAGTGGAGGGCATTTATCACTCCGAAATTGGTAAAAGCTCTTGACAGATGCCAAATCAGCTCACGAAATGTAATTTATATTTTGGAAGCTACTGCCGAAGCATTGGGTTTCGATATTAATACTTTAGTTTTAAACAAAATAAGTATTTTAAACTGCCGAAAACAGCTTCGTGAGAAAAGGGCCTTAAAAATTAATTCCTTTTGCGAAGAAATTCCGATGATCTTGACCGTGCATTTGGATGGAATACTTATCTCCAATCAGAGTTTAAAATTGTTCAAGCATTTCTTTCAACTGAATTCCTTAAAAGAGATCCCCGATCGTGGAAAGATGATGTCGACTTCCAAAATAACTATGGAGTCAATTAATCCTTGCACGTAGTCAATGATGTGGCACAGCGGGCAGTAAAAATGGTAGAAGACTATAGTGGCAAGCTTACAACGACGCCAGCCCAAGAACTGTGTTTGCTCTAAGGTGTTTAAAGCCACAGAAAAATTTATCCATTTAAATAAATAAAAGCCACATTAAACACATACCGTACTACTGTATCATTTTGTTAATTTCTCACACAGAACAGGGATGTCTTTTTATAGGTTGCACCATAGGTAGAAAGAGGGAGAAGGAAGCATCTCCAACCATTTTAAGTATCTATATTCTAGATGAGCATCAACAACCGAGGTGATTGAGCCATGTCGGTCAGTCCGCATGAACGCATGGACCTTTTAGTCATGAATAATAATCCGCGTTATTTATCGATCCTCAAAGTTTAGGAATGATCAAAATATCAAAAAGCAGCACTGTACAAACAACGGCAGCAACCGTGATGCGCAGCATTTCAGTTCAAGTTCAGTTCGTGTTATGCCTCACTTAAAAGGTATCCTGGTAGCCTCTTGGAGTACAAAAAAAAACTTGGTTTTCCCAAGAAATAACCAGCGCAGAACAGTAGAAATTATGCAGTAATATACTATTTCGCATAAAAATATATATTATTATAGTCTTTGTTATATTAAAAGTAATTTTTTCGAGGGTCATGCTACCTTTTTGCCAAATGTTGTGACTTCAAACGAAGTTTACGCCAACTACTTTATACTTAAAATGGTAAGCAAGGCAACTGTACGTATGAGTGATAAACCTTAAATGCAAGCGCAGACACTAGCACCCATTTTTTTCTACTTTTTTTATGCCATTTTTACACGAGAACAATATGACCTTACATTTTTCCATACATCAAATGCCCGCTCTAATGAACACCTACATCTCTGAGACTAGAAGATCTAAAGCATCGGTGGGCACGGCCTTGCTCTTTTTGCTCCCAAGAGCTATTTTATGGCACGCGGCGTCAAGCAGACGCATAAAAAATTGCCTCGTCATCTCACACATAACTTAAAAATTGTGGCTCTGACAGCTATTGGCGCTTAAAGGGGGGAGGGGGAGGAATTTTCCAAATCTGAAACAAACTCGATTTGAATCTGGTATACACCTCCCTACATTCAAAAATTTGTGGCTCTATCTCTTATAGTCTCTGAGATCGACGCATTCATACGGACGGACGGACAGACGGACGTGGCTAAATCGACTCGGCTGTTAATGCTGATCAAGAATATATATACTTAATGCTTCCTACTACCTGTTACATACTTTTGCACAACTTTATGATCCCCCTTTTCCCATTTTTAATGGGAACGGGGTATAAAAAACCGCTTGTTAATATCACTTATAGTTTTTGTGTAATTTATTTTTTTGTAATCCCTTAAAAAATGACTCCTGAAGGTATAGAGTACCCTTAAAAATTGACTTAGGTTGGTCATTTTATCTTCAAAGGAGCTTATGGTGTCAACATTTTGCAAATCCAGGTGGATTTTACACGTTTGCATAGCTCATGCTCAAAATGAGGCAGTGCAAATTCACCAAAGAAAACGGCCCTTAGTGGCTTTTTGTTTGAAAATGTTTTCGTCTTTAAAATGTTTAATATGTCAAGGTGTGTATCCAGTTGCGAAGTAACGAGAAGTTGAGTAAAATTTTTATACAAAAATGTTGAAGTAAATTTTACTTCTGCTTAACTTTAAACATATTTGTATTAAAATTTTACTTTACTTCTCGTTACTTCACAACTGATAACAGGTCCAACTTTTTGATAATTTTGAAAAATATTATTATTATTTAAAAAAACTGATACACAATTACAATTGTTTTACCAATTTTGAAAAAACCGATCCAAGCGGTTGAAGTTTTGACTTGAAACTTGGTTTAGGAGCTTAGACTGCAAAATAATTTAAAAAATCTGCTCAAAGGGTAAAAATTGATCGAAAAAGTTGAACATTTTTGACTTGAAATTCTGTTCATAGGCTTAAAAGGAAAATGAATCAGTCGGGCGTCTGAAAAATCCACTTCAATAGGGAAAATTGCAGTAAAAAATTGGAAAATTTCAAATAAACTGAGGTTTTCAAGCTTAAGGCCTGTATTCTGATGCGAATTAATTCTATGTAAAGTAAAATGTTCATACAAAAACGACAGCAGAAAAGTAGAAATAATATTTTGCTTCGAAATTTGTAGAAAATTTTACCTTGCATCGCATTAATTTACATCTGGTTACAGGCCCTTAGCGAAAAAAATATTAAGAAAATTACATTCCACCGACTTGGAAAAATCTCCTACTAGGGGGAAAGACAAGGAAAAGTTGGAAAGTTTTGAGAAAGTTTCAAGGTATTTGTTTTTTTTTCGCCTCCTAAAGCTCCAATAACTTTCCTAAATTGGTGTAAAACTTGTAATAAGACCTGTTTTTCCGCAATTGATTAAAAAATGGCACCTAGAACTAGAAATGAAGGAGTAGATTGCTTCAGAGTAAAGTCTAGTTTGAATTCGTGAAATGAGATACGCTGTCTTCTTTTAATTATTATCAATTGAAAACATTTTCAAAAATAAAACTGACGGGTGGCATGGGGATTCGACAAGACCAGTTGATCGCTTGGAACATTTTTACAGTATTATGATCAATCCTTAGGCTAAGCTAAAGCTACATATATATACACCCATAGATGGTACATTCTTAACGGAATTCTTAATAACAGAAACATTAAAAGGTAAAAAGCATCTCCAAGTTGCTGCTACCGCCGGCATCGCCACCACCGCCGTTACCCACTTCTCCGCCATCGGTCACCCCATTGGCCGCCTGCAGTTTGTGTCCTCGCATATGTGCCGATAGACCCGCCGCCTGGGCATAGGCATTCCCACAGATCTTACACTTGAACTTCTTCACACCCAAATGCAGATGCTTGTGATGATACAGGGCCTTGGGGCGGGAGAAGGCCGCCTCGCATTTGTCACACTTGTAGGGTCGCTCCGTTGAGTGCATGGCCTGATGCTCGTTGAGCAGCGAGCGGGAGGCAAAGGCGCGATCGCAGGTCTGGCACTTGAATGGCTTCTCGCCCGTGTGCGAGCGTCGATGGACAATGAGAGCCTCGCGGTAGCGCGAACGATAGCCGCACAATTCGCACACATAGTTGCGCTCCATGCTGTGGACGCGCCGGTGCGAGGTGAGATTGTGCTGATTGACAAAGGATTTGCCACAGTTCTCGAAATCGCATTTGTACTGTCGCAGCCCGGAGTGGCCCTGGACATGGCGCAGCAGGGTGCGTGAGCTCTTGAATATCTTGTCGCACAGCTTGCAGGTAAATTCCGTGTGCAGTTTGCGACGGTGCGACTCCAGGGCCCGATCCACATCGAAGGTGGCGTCGCAATCGTTGCACTTGAAGGCCTTGGGATGCGGATGGCTCATTTTGATGTGTATGTTCAGGTATTTAAGTGTGGTGTACTTGCGGGAGCAGTGCTCACAGTTGTACTCCTTAGGCTGGCGTTGTTTCTGACATGTGGAATGGAAGCAGGTGAAGGATTAGGTGAAGGCAAAGGGTTAGAGCTGTAGACTCACCTTGAATACAGTTTGCTTATCCGGGCACTCATCTTCGTCATCCTCGTCGTCGGATGCACTCACTGGCTCCAAGTCCCCACCGCCAACGCCGTCATCGCTATCCACTCCAACCGGATCCTCCTCCGACTTGGCCACACCCAGAGCCAGCACTCGCAATGGCTTCATATCATCCTCATCGAATTCCTGATCCACAACTGACTGAAATTCCTCGGGCTCGGACAGAAACTCCTCCTCGTCAATCTCCTCCTCCACCTTCTGGTCGTGCCAGGAAGTGGGCTCCTCGAGGGACACCGCTGTCACTGTGTGCGTCAGCGGTTTGCCCTGCTTGTCAAAGTGCACATTGCGTATGTGTCGCTCGAAATCCTCGAAAGCAAAGTGCTTCATCTCGCACAGGCAGCACAAGAGCTGGAAGCTCTTGCACTCCTGCTCATAGAATATTTCACCGCATTTGGGACGCAGCTGCTGCTTGGCATGCAGCCGGGTGTAATCCACATTGATGAGACAGTGTTTCAACATGTTGCTGGCGAGGATTGGCAACTAGAAGGCGCTCCTCTTCCTGTCCCGTTTGACACTAATATTTTTGTTATTTTTTTAAAGCCAATGCTCTCATCTCTAGCATGTACTTATGTTTTGGAGATGGGCGCGTGAGCATGCTAGAATGTTAGTCACGATCGCTCACTTAACCCGTTAGTAAGTCAACTTTATTTCACTTGAGGCTCATTTTTAACCAGTTTTTTACACTTGTTCTGTTTATGGAAAATTGAAATAAAATACAATTTTCAGGTGTTTAACATGAAAAAACTCTTAAGCATTTATATACATTAAAGGAGGCCTTATAAAGCGAGTTTTCAAGAATTTTTGCCGAGAAAACTTTTTAATTTATTAATATACATACTAGTGGTATTCCAGAAAGTGATTTGCTTTCGATTTTGATTTCGCGAAAGCAAATTAAAAGCAGTTGACGGAAAGACCCTGATTTCTTGTTGGATTTGCTTTCGTTTGCAAACCAGTTGGCGGCAATTGAAACAAAGGTGCGAAACCCAAAAATTTCAAATGAAATTGTAAAAACTACTTTTTAAAGCTTCTTAAGTAAGTTTGTGGACAGAATCTGTAGTCTAGAACGTTTGTAACTTTACAAAGGTTAATTCAATTAATTATGTATTTGGCGAAGTGGCTTATGCCGTTTGGTAGAATTGAGGTGGAAAAGGCAGAACAAAATTGTAGAAGAATTCAAGGAAAACTATGCAAATAAGTAGTCCCGACCACATTTGCCTACATCAAGCACACGTTCCAAAAACTCGAGCACTTATGACATCGTCAACGGTAGGCCGCTGGTCTGTTTATAAAAATACAACTTTTTTCACATTTAAGTAACAGAAGAATTTAAACAACCGAAAAACGCGAGGTGAAAGAAAATGGTCACACAAAAATGAAATCAAATCCAAATGAGCCTCGAAGTTGATTTCGTGAAATCAACTACTTTCCTTACATTTTCTGGGCACACTGCACAATTTGTATGAAGCAGTCGTGAGCAGCTGATGCACGAAATTCAAAGCTAATCAAAATCGAAAGAAAATCAAATAGGAAGTAATAATCAAACGGTCAAAAAAAGACACAATTTGAAAAAAGTCATGATTTTAGATTATCATGAAGACGTGTATATAGAGAAAAAGATCGCTGGGTCCAAAATGTTTATACCGACATGCAGCCTGCTCTAGATTGAATATAATCGCTCTCTTAAGAATCATAAGAACCCGTGCGACGCCGGGTATTCAGCTAGCTTATTATATAAATGTTTATAACTTCTACAATTTCCAACAGATTTCGATAAATGAACACTTTTTTATTTGTTATTAGGTTACATTATCCAAAAGAGAAAGGAATTTTTAAAATATTTTTGTTAGTGAAAATAACGGTTAAATTAACGGGTTTTTTAAATTTGTGATAAAAAAAGAAACGAAATGTTCGATATCTTTGTAAATAGCATCCACACTACAAGTTGGACAATAAATTTTATTAGCTTTAATTTGGTCTATAGTACTTATTCATAAGATATTTAATAATTGAGATATTTGTAGTTAAGTGAGTAGATCTTTTTCAAAAATGCCCAAAAGGATAATTTCGTATTATCTCGAAATCTGTTCTACTTAAAAAATTTTTATGTCCAGATTCGGATTCAGCGCGTGTTTTTGCGTAAGGAATGAAATCAAATTGCAGAGGATGAAAAATGCTGTAAGCTAGTGTAATCAGAGGTGTCAGACGCTTCCGAATAGAGCTAGTTTGGCTGACAGAGGTGCTAAGCCTAATCCATCAGTGTAGCTCCCATGGTTTTTAAACTGAATACTATAAGATAAAATGGATTGCTTGGGCTTTATCTTTGAAAGGACAACGATTCAGAGGCGGCTTATATTCCAGATAAACAGAAAAGGCTTACTTTCCATTCAGTTTCAGATCGCGGAAGCGTAAATTTTTATCCTTAAATCCATTTTTGAATCCACTTAAATTTCGCATATCTTTCGTAACCCACCCAATTGCTCCGATTTCAGCGCTGCGTTGCGTCCAATTTAATTTTAGACCAATTCACGCTCTTTGACAGCAATTAATCGGGCGCCAAGTGCCAGCGAGAGTTGTAAATCGCCCGTCTAAACATAATGCCAACTATTAAATTTAGCATACGCTGCGTGACAATGGCCGGGACGCTACCCGTACCTGTAAGCGAGGCCACCACAAGTCAACCGCAGCCGAAAGAGTTGGAGCAGCAGCCGGCACTGCGTCTTATGTGCGAATATTGCGGCTATAGGACACGCATTCCGGGCAACTTGCAAGTGCACCAGCGACGACACACGGGCGAGAAACCATTCAGCTGCGACATCTGCCAGGCCCGGTTTGCAGCTCGCTATCAACTGGTCAACCATCGGGAACGACACTTGGATGCCCAGCAGCGACGCAGTCGTTATCAATGCCAGGATTGTAAAGTGGGATTTTTGAGTTCGCGCGCCCTCTACCATCATCGGCCGCTGCATGCCAAGGGGGAGAAGCGGTACAAATGCACACAGTGTGACAAATCCTATGCCCAGGCGGCGGGATATGCCCAACACAAACGTTGGCATCGACAGCGCAATCAACGATTAACGGACACCAACAAGAAGCCAGAAAAGGTAGAGACAAGCAACATTTAAAAGGCGATAACAAACGATAAAGAAACGATAACAGAATAAATTGCAGCGCTACAATTTGAATTAAAGCTTTGGTCTTAATGTACAGAAATCGATCTGCGAATCAATCCATTCGGAAAATATAAATAAACCAGCTTATACCCGCGGATTAGCTCGCATTTGTGTATGTAGATTTTCCAAAAAAAGCTTTGAAAATAATTTCTCAACATTTTCGAAAATATTCGAACCTAAACCTCCCATTTATGACACAAGATTTCGAAATTTAGTTATAAAACGCAGTTTATTTTTTGCTTGCACTAAAAACTGGGGGGTATATGTATTTTTCTGGCTTTACATATCCTAAACCTAATCCTGAGAAATTTCCACAACAGAGAAAATAAAAAAAAAAACAAATAAAATTTAAGAAGGACTCATTGGAAGATACAAAAAAGTGTGTGTTTTCAACTTAATTCTACGGCGGTCACACATGGAGCTCATCGTTGCGATGCTTCCGCATGTGACCGGCCAATCCAGCCGCCTGGGCATAGGCATTGCCGCACAGCTTGCACACAAACTGCTTGGTGGCTGTGTGCAGGAACTTGTGATGATAGAGACCCTTCTGCCGCGAGAAGGTGGCCCCACAAACGGTGCACACATACGGCCGATCTGTGGAGTGCATGGCCATGTGCTCGCGCAGTCCGGAGTGGGAGGGGAAACGCTTGTCGCACACCTGACACCCGAAAGGACGCTCGCCGGTGTGGCTGCGCATGTGGACGCGCAGCGTCTCCTTGTTGCGGCAGCTGTAGCCACAGTTCTCGCACACGAAATTCTTTTGCTCGGAATGGACTTTGAGGTGGTTGCGCATGTGGCGAATGCTGAAGAATCGCTTGTCGCAGCCGGGATGTGAGCAGTTGACGTTCCGTTCGCTGGTGTGCTTCAGCTGGTGGCGTTTGAGTTCGTGACGGGTTTTGTAGCGTCGCTGGCAGACCACGCAGGGTGCTCCACCGTGGACCTGGAACATGTGCTCGTCGAGGAGACGCAGGCGAGGCAACTTGGCATTGCACTCCAGGCAGGTGAAGGCGGCGGCGTTGGCAGAGTTGGAGGCATCGTCCTGGCTTGGCTCATGGTCACGCTTCACATGCTGCCGCAAGGAGTATTTGCCCTGGTAGATCTTGTCGCAGTGCTCGCATTTATACTCCAGCGTGGGCTTTGAGACACTCATTTTGGGTGGCTCGTAGTCCGCATCCTCCGAATCGAACCCTGTCTCCGCCTCAGCCTCCGACTGATCCGAGCCTGACTCTAGCTTATGCTGCCGCGTTATGTGCCTGGCCAGAGTCTTTTTGCTCTGATAGTTCTTGCTGCAGTGCGGACACTGCAATGGGGTCTTGTCTCTGTCCCTCTGCTCATCAGAGTCCTCATTGTAGTCCACTTTCATGGCACGCATTTGGCGTGAGGAATCCGGCACTATCATATGCGAATTATCCCATTTCATGATGGCCAATTCGACGTCCCCCTGCTGCTGCTGCTGATTGTCATCCTCCTCGTCCTCGTTGTCCTCATACCAAGCAAACGGATTCACCTGCGCTACCATCGGCACCGCAACTGTCAGGGATTCCTGACAGGGTTCCTGCTCTAGTTTTGGCTCCGTTTCCGTCTTGAGCAACCCGTTCTCAAAGTGCACATTCTGTATGTGCAGCAGGAAGTCGGCAAACACAAAACTCTTCATCTCACAGAAGACGCAGTCGATGCGAAAGCTATGCAGGCTCTGGAAATAGATCTCGCCACATTTGGCATTTGCCATGCCGGCATAGGTGTCCGGCCTGAGCGATCTTAGCATGCTTTTGTTAGTGGTGGTGGCTATCCGTCGGTTCCGTCGTTGTTGCTGCACCTGCACATTTGGGCCGAATTTCCTCTGACAACGACAACAACAACAACGCGATGCAGGCGAACAGCTGATTGACAATCGAGCACTAAGTTGGGATACATTTACACTGGACTGCAGTTAGAGTGTGAGTTTACACTGCAGACATATCAATGTAACAGAACAAAGTACATAATATTTGAAAAAACAGTCGGAACACAAAATTGGATATACCAAAAAACTTAATTCCGAGCTCTCAGGCTGTTTTCCATCTTGAAATAAGTTGCGAAATGTACTCTATCTGCTCTATCTGAAAAAATATATTTGAATCAAAAATCGAGTGGCCCTCTTGAAAAGTAAACAAAAAATAAGAGATTTTTGTTTTCAAAATAATTACTTCTAATAAGTCTGAGAGAGAGTTTTTGGAAAGTTCACAAGAAAAAAAAACATTTTTATTCGATTAAATCCGATACACCATTCAAAAGATATGATTTTTTTAAGTTTTAAGGCTGATTTCCAGAACGCACGAAAATACATTTTTATGTCGAACTTCACATGAATAGAAACACGTTTGAATTGCTTTGAATTCTGAATGCTTATGAAAAGCAGTCTTATTTGAATGAAGTATAGTGCCAAAACAAATTTTTATGTCATCTGGGATCAGGCCTTTAGGTGTGTTCCGGATCACCTGGAGAATTATTAACGGCAGGAGAACACAATTGTTCATCGTATTTTCATCTAAATATGTATAGTATAGGGTGGCTGATGAATATTGCTACATTAAGTACATTAACTCAAATAACTTTTTTTCAGTGTACAGAATTCATTTTTCTTTTATTCAAGTTAAAGCTCATAACATTTTATTAACTATAGCTTTATTAGTTTTAAAAATAGTTGAATTTAAATGCCAATTTAAAATGAATGAAATAAATAAAATTGATCTTTTTCTGCTCTGTTTCCCTAGACATCCTGTAGGCAAGGTAAGTATTTGACCCTAAAAGTCCTAATTCTTTATGAATATAAAATTCTTTCAAAACAAACGTTCCCTTTTGAAGCAAGAGCAATGCAAAAAATAAATAATTTGGGAACTAGAGGGTTAAGTTGTAAAAGATTTGCCAGAAATGAACTCAAAAGCTATCAGTTGATTTTTAAGTGCGCAAAGGCAGCTTTTGTTCTCAGTGTAAACGCACATGCAAACGATTTCAGTGCTACCGATAACAGTCTTCTCTGTCTATCGCTGTCGTACACTCTTCCTCTTCCTTTGCGTTTGTGGCAACACGAGAAATCTCTCGGAAATTCAATATCTCGCCGGCACCATGCATCCCGATCTCACTGAGCGCATTCTGCAGCAACTGCAAACCGTCGACCAGGTGGACACCCTCGATCTGGCCGCGCTCTTTGAGCTGGATCATCAGAAGATTGTGGGCGCCTTGAAAAGTATTCAGGCGCATGGGGAACTGGTCAAGGCGGAGACGGCCACACACAAGGCTCTGGGACTCACGGACGAAGGACATGCGGTGGTGAAGCAAGGCAGCCACGAGGCGGTTGTCTTTGCAGCCGTTCCAGCCGAGGGCATAACGCAGGCGGCGCTTTTAAGCAGCGGTGGGCCCAATGCCAAGGTGGGCTTCAGCAAGGCCATGTCACAGGGTTGGATAATGGTAGATAAAAGTGTCAACCCGCCACTGGTTAAGCGTAAGGTGGATCACATTGTGGACGGTGTGCGGGAGCAGCTGATACGCGTGGCCGAGGGCAAGGCCGAACTGCCGGCCAAGGAGGTGGCTGACTTTAAGAAGCGAAAGCTACTCCAGGAACAAACTACCAAGAGCTTTGTGCTGAGCAAGGGGCCGGAATTCGCCACAACGCTGACCAAACTGGAAACGGATCTGACCGTGGACATGCTAGCCAGCGGCCTGTGGCAGCAGCTGAAATTCAAGTCGTACAACTTTGATGCTTTGGGTGCCACGCCCACACGGGGTCATCTGCATCCGCTGCTCAAGGTACGCACCGAGTTCCGGCAAATCTTCCTCGAGATGGGCTTCTCCGAGATGCCCACCAATAACTATGTGGAGTCATCGTTCTGGAACTTTGATGCCCTGTTCCAGCCACAGCAGCATCCGGCTCGCGATGCCCATGACACATTCTTTGTCCAACATCCCAGCCAGAGTCACAAATTCCCCCAGGAGTATCTGGAGCGGGTGAAGGCGGTGCACTCGAAGGGTGGGTTTGGTTCACTGGGCTATGGCTATGACTGGAAGCGGGAGGAGGCCCAGAAGAATCTGCTGCGCACCCACACCACGGCCGTAAGTGCCCGCATGCTCTACAAGCTGGCCAACCAGGAGGGCGGCTTCAAGCCCGTGAAATACTTCAGCATAGACAAGGTGTTCCGCAACGAGACACTGGATGCCACCCATCTGGCCGAGTTCCATCAAGTGGAGGGCGTCATCGCCGATGTGGGCCTTACGCTGGGCGATCTGATTGGCACTCTGTACGAGTTCTTCCGCAAATTGGGCATCACGCAGCTGGAATTCAAGCCGGCCTACAATCCCTACACCGAGCCCAGCATGGAGATTTTCTGCTATCATCCAGGTCTGGCCAAATGGATTGAGGTGGGCAATTCGGGTGTATTCCGGCCGGAAATGTTATTACCCATGGGCCTGCCCGAAAATGTGAATGTGATTGCCTGGGGTCTGTCCCTGGAGAGGCCCACCATGATTAAGTACGGCATTAATAACATACGTGATCTGGTGGGACCCAAAGTCGATCTTAAGATGGTGGAGGAGGGTCCCATTTGCCGCCTGGATCATGTTTAGAAAGCATTTCAATCACCTTTTTTCCTAATAGTTATAAACTAAATTCAAACAATTTGAATTTAAAGCGAAGCGCGCCTTTATCTATACTCAGTATGGCCACACTAAACGGTGTCACCAATGATGGGCTCAAAATGTATAAAGGTCATTAATAATAATAAAAAAAATTTATAAAAATCAGCAAACTGAATTTGGTATAATTATATCTAAATCGTTTTTTGACGATATTCAAAAAGTATCATTTCGATATAAATATTTTATGTTAAAAATATCGGTACTTTCGAAATTATCACAGATGGTGTCTACATGACTATGTGTCTTTACAAGAAGCAAGAGGTTATGGAGGTGTCATTTGACGCCCTCTGCAAAGTCAACCCTCTAGTTCCCAAATTTTTTTTCTGAATAAAAAAATTATTTTTGGGCTTAATTTGTGCTAAAAATCCATTTTTAATTAATAATCTTTTTTGTCAGGTTTTGCCATGAACTTAGCCCGTCTAGAGGCGGTCTTGGGAACTAGAGGGTTAAGGGGTTACATGGCTTCCAAAAATCAATTTTTTGTAATGTCTTTTTTTGGGCTTAATAAATGAACTATCTTATTGATAGTTCGGGGTTGGCGAAGTTTATTTAAAACTCATTCTGCCATCACTGGGACTCATTTAGCGACAAACACAAGGTCCAATATATGGCCTGCTAGTGTAAGAGCGTGGAACACTTTCATTTACATTTACACTTGTTTGGTTGTGAAAACACATACTCTGTTCTTAGATTGGTCAATGACCATTGTTCAACAATTCTTTTTTCTCTGATTATTTTAAATTGAAGGCTAAAACCAGAACATGTGCCTTGAAAAACGCAAGCACGCCTGTCACACGTGCCTTGAAAAAGGCATACGAGGGATCTACGCTCACTTGACCGATGTGCAATGGCCAAGCTTTCCCGAGCAACTCTTTTTAATGTCCTATAAAATTCTACATCTATAGTTCCGATCCGAGTAATAGTTTTGGAGATACAGTCAGAAGAAGGTGCGCGTTCCAGGGTATAAATAAGCAGCTGCTCGCGTTTTAAACGCGTTTTTCTCTAAACTGTGTTTTCAAAGTCGGTTGTCAAGATTTCTCGGGAGCTACCAAACCAATCTTGATGGAGTTTTGAACAGGTCCTCGAGATACAATTAACAAGGACTTGAACAAAGGATATTGTTTTTGTTCAATTACAAGTACTTAAAAAAAAATGTTCCGAAATTTTTGGAAAATATTTTTTTTTTCTCTGCCAAAAATCCAATTTTCATTTTTGATCTTTTTCCTTCGTTCAAGTTCTCGTTTAAGGTCTTAGCTAAACACGTATATATTTTTTTCACTTCGGATGATCCTACTAGGAGTTATGATATCAACGCGAGCGCACCTTTTTCCCGATGGCACAATGGCAGAGTTTTTCATATTTTTCTCTAAAAATTTCAGTTATCCCTCATTAAATGTGTATTTTTAAGACAATAAAAGTTTGAACTAAATATTTATTTTTTTATATTAAAAATTAACAATTTTTTTACCGACGAAACCCATGTAACCCTTAAGGTCGGCACTGACAGACTTTAATATACCCGTACTCAGAAAAAGAATTGATCAAAAGCCATCCCTTATGTTGATTAACAGAACATTAACATTTGTGATAATATATTACATTACAAATATATAACAGAAGATGTGTTGCAGACAGCGCCGAAAAGGAGGCAACGTTTTTTGTTAACCCCAGAAGGTGATATTCTTATAACTTTGCTATTTATTATCCGATCTTTATGAAAATTTAAGAGATTATAGATATTGTAAAAATAAATGCGAGTTTTCAATTTAAGATAGATACCTTACAAACTGTGGGAGTTATTCAATTCTTTTTATTGCGGGGGCGTGGCCAAAATTTGAAGAAAACTTGATCTGCCTGCAGACAATACTAGTTCACGTATAATATTTGGGTTCTCTTCTAGCTCTTCTAGTCTCTGATATCGACAGACAGACGGACAGGGCTATATCGATTCAGCTGTTGATGGTGATCAAGAATATATATATACTTTATGGGGTTGAAGATGCTTCCTTCTGCCTGTTACTTACATTTTCATGACATCATCATGAAATCAGGATCGTTCCGTCAACTCCTTTTGATTTGCTTTCACGAAATCAAATCCGAAAGCAATACACTTTCAGGAATACCACTAATAATGTTTTTTTTTTGTGGTTTTATGAGTATTTATTTAGTGGCCGCGCGCGGTCACACTAGACAAACTCCCACAGCTGAGTTGGTAATGGCTCATACGAGGCTTTGATTTCATGAATTTTAGTTAAATTAAAAAACAGCACAATCAAACAAATTGAGTTGCATCTTATTTTATGTCAGCTTGCCAATTCTAAAATTATTAAGCAAAATTTTCCTCCAGTCCGCAGTATTACAACTTAAGCCATGTTTCTTAATCGTGATGTTGAACTTCAGGTAAAGTGCTCGCGTGTAAACGCATCAGTGTATCTTGTATGTGTGCGAAAACAAAGCATCTTGTCCAATCCTAACACTTAATCCAGATGATGGCCAATAGCGAAGGGGATAAGGAGAATAAGCAGCAAATGCCCTCCCTGCTCCAGGCCATACAGCTCAAGTTCAGCTCAGAAGAACCCACCAAATCCCATGTTGCACCACGACTGATCATTCCACAGTTAAAGATCCCGCAACTGCAATTGCCCAGCAGCCTGGCCAAGCCGTCGTCGTCGTCGTCGACAGAGGATGAGTCACGACGTTCGGTGGATTTACACAATAAGCAGCTGCTTGATGAGATTAGGCGTCGTCGTGCTGAATCCGAGACAGGCGCTAGCTCAACGCAGCGCCCTGCGGCCGGTGAGCCACTGGCGGCCACCATCTTTAATATACCACGGCTCAATCAGTTACACAGGCAAACCAAAACTGAACTGCTGGAGCAGGGAGTGAACCGTTTACGAATAGCCGCCGCCGATGAGGGCGGTGACAGAGCCCAGGCCCCTCTAATCGATCTGACCACCACGGTGATACCCACCAGCCAGGGTGTGCCACCTCGGGAATCAGCCAGCAAAACACAACTGAAACGAGTTCAGCATGTTGAACACTTTGACATACCTTTCATTGCCTGTAAATCGGCTCGCAGTGTGGGACTGTTAGCCTGCCGCATCTCCAGCTCCATGGATGAGGAGGCGCATGAAAACGAGTGTACAATCAAGCTAAGTCTCAGTCCAAGTCCTGTGGCTTATATGCTTGACCTGGTGGTGGGCTATCCAAGGCCCCGGCGACCCCTGCTCAGGTATGCCCCAACGCCCTTGGAATGGCAGCAACTGAAAATGTACCGACACGATGACTATGGCAGCCCCATCAAACGGTTTCGCTTCGACACGCCCTCGCCCGATGAGGCCGTCAAGCAGGCACTGCTAAAATCCTTGCGCATCTCACGAACTTGACCCCCTGCACCGTATAATAAATTGACAATTAAAGCATAGCAGGCTGTGTTCGATTATTGCAAGAGAATGAATTAAGTTCAAGTGATTTGTTCAGGAACTTAAGTTCTTTTGGGGCTAAAACGAACCATTTCCACCAGAAATTTCTTCAATTCAGAAAAATAGAGGAATGTTAACTTCGGCTCAGCCGAAGCTTGTAAACCCGATCCGATTTTCATCCGATTTTGACAAAAAAAGATTTGTAAAAAGATATAAAATAAATATATGCCAATGCTAAGGACGTCTCCATTGAAAACAAAAAGTTTTGTCACCAGGACTATATTTCAGATCTTCCTTTTCTATGGGAGCTATACTATATAGCCAGGCCTGTCGAAAGAAGATTCTGGGCCCAGGGGGTTTTTCTCATGTTGTACATAGTTGAAGTTTTCGCCAAAAATCCGGGCTTCGGGCCCCTCTCAGAATGCCGGGCCCGGGGGGAAACATCCCTGTTTTTCGAGTAAAAATTTCGAACCTTGTCGGGATTCGTCTTCAGGGCTATAAACATACATTAAAAAAAATATCCAATTTTCTTAATTCAAGACTCAAAACTTGTGGGTGTGTTGATGATGTGAAGCATCTCCAGCGTGAAACAATAGATACATATGCAACAAAAAGGTCACCAACTCAATACATTATTAATTTATTATATTAAAATGAAGGCCTGTATTCGTTTTCGCAGAAAATCCCGATCTTCCCTTAAATCTTAATATCAACTTTTAATAATAACGTTCCGAATTTTGCTTAAATCTGTTCGAAAAGTTTTTTTTTCGTACTCTTGAAGGTAAAAACCGAAATAGAACCTTTTACCGAAACATTCATTTCGGGTCGTACCGGTACCTGTATCGGAACCGAAATTTTTTCGGTATTAATCCCTGATTAGAATGTATTCGTCTGTATTGGAATTAACAAGTTTATAGAAAATCAAATGGTGCGTTCACGAGATGTTTCAAGTTAAGTAAGCAAAATTAACACTAAACGGTTCTTGGGCCATATCTTTAGATTTTGGAGGAAAATCAAATATGAGTCCCAGTTTTGTTTCACTTTTGTGAAATTTGTAGCACTGTGTTATCAAAACTTGAACACATTCTTCACTAATTAAATCTAGATACAAGAAATCAACAAGTACGACTTGTTGTATGCTAATTGAATGATAATGAGTTGCATTTTCCCATGATATAAATATAGGGAACTACGCTTAAATTCAAAGCAGTGAAAAAAATGAAAGGTAAGTTATTAAAAATGGGTTCTTAACAATGTGAATCAATGTACTCGACTAACAGTAGTCTACTGGATATTTATATGCTTGGAACTAATGCTCCTGGCCACTGAACTTAATGGGACAAGAAGATGTTACAAGCCAAATCCGTTACCCACCACAATAGAGCCGACAGAAGAAACCACAGACGACGAAGATTCAACTGAGTCAACCTGGAGAACCACTCAAATAGATACAGAGACAACACAATCAGATACTAGAGAGGATACTGGGGAATCAACAATTGCAGCTGGCTCGGAGATGACTAATACCGAGCCCACAGAAGCTGAGGTATCTACACCAAAGCCAACCGAAGGAGAGGTGACTACTACTTTCACAGCAGTGGTACCGAGTAACGCCATGGCGTGGATCCCGGTTTTTTGAAAAATAAATATTGTGCTTGCAATTAACTTTGAAATCCAAGTTCGCGCCCTTCAATTTCCTGTTTTATTTGCTCCCATAATATCCTAACGCCTTGAACTAAAAAAGCTTATGTTCAAAAAATCTGTCATTTTTCCGCTTGGCGCCTGCGGTCACACTGGACGACGCATTTAATTACGCACTATCCAAAGCTAAAGAAAGAAAAACAGGCATTAAGCAATCAAAAATTGTGTATTCCCAATCCAAATCGGTAACCGCATCCTGGGCAGTGAACCACACACCGCAAAGTGATTAGCAACAACAAAGAAAAACAGCTGTGTCTGTGGCAGGGGAACTAGAAAAGTATCTAATAAAGTGCGAAAGGTCAGCAGCAGACGGCAAAAAAGAACATAAGCGTGTGTGTGTGTGTGCGAGTGTGTCTAGCTGTCACTTTCTGGCGCGTGCATAAAGATATACACAAATTGAAAAAAAAAACGGCGGCCCACCCCTCACCTTACCCTCACCCCCTCCCGGCAACGTCTACGCCATCGTGAGGTACGCGCCCGGTTCCGGTGCCGCCGCCAACGCAACGCAAATTGCAATTGCAATCAAAAATCAAAAATAAAAAACACATAAAGCTGTTGTTGTTGTTGATTGTCCAACATTGTCAACGTCTTGCGGTCGCGCAGTCTGGCCAGGGGGAGCAGCAAGAGGAACTGGAGCTGGAGTTTGGGTACCGGTGCCGGTGCCGGTGCTGTTTACATGTGGAGGGGGCAGATCTGTTGTACAGGTAAATATGTATACATCAAGAAAAACGCATGTCTGTGTGAGTGAGTGTGTGTGTGTGCGCAATTTTCCCCAAATTGTGCTTATGGGACTGAGCTAGGGTTTAACTTACAGTTCGATTTTTTGTAGACTTGATAATCAGCTGACCCTTGAATTAACCAATTCTTCGATATCCTCTATTTATGCGGACCCAGACAAAACTTCAGCTCTCTAGGCCAGGCTGTTTGGTCTGGGCGTTAAACAATCGGACGCAGAAATTTGTTTAGAAATTTTGTGGTTTCCTTTTTAAAGGGTTAACTTGAATGTAAATCTGGATTAACACCGTTTTCAAGTAAAACTTCTTATTCTGAAATGGAAAAATATTTAGCTCGAAGCTTAGTTAATTTCTCAGATATTCCCCTAAACCTTTCCCATGCATGGATCTTTATTCGCCCTTTCCCATCTTCAAAAAAAAACTATAAAACCTGATGCCTCAAAGCTTAAAAGTTGCATTGAGTGAGTGAACAAAATTAAGTTGTTCATTTTTCATTTTTGTTCAGTGAGAGTTGTTCAGTCGCTCTTGCTCTGAGTGTTTCAGGGAGAGTTGTTCATTAAGAGTTATTCAGTCGCTCTTGTTCAGTCTCTCTTGCTCTGTGAGTTGTTCACTAAATTGTTCAGTAACTAGCTTAGTGAACTATTCAGTGACCTGATTATTGACTGTTTACTTAGTTCGGTGACTGAATAGCGGTTTTTGGCTTCGCATTTCTGTTTGTTGTCAATGTAAGCAACCATCAGGTATGGCAATCTCGTCCGATTTTATACTCTGTACCTAAGGTGCTAAAGTATGTAACAGCCAGAAGGAAGCATTTCCGACCCCATCAAAATTGGAATTTAATTTTGCTATAAAAAAAAGGCTCGATATTTTTCAAAGGTTGAACATTTATTGGAAAGGTTGGTTCATGTCATTTATTTATGAAAAACAATTTCGGTCAAATGTCCACCACGGCTAACTTGGAAGTAGTCCATTCGATCCACCCAATTTTTGAGAACATTTTTCATTGTTTCGGCACGTATGTCAGCAACAGCGAATCTTGTTCTTCAACTCATCAATTGTCTCAGAATTGTTTGCACAACATTTGTCATTGACCGCTGCCCAAAGATAATAGTCTAACGGTGTCAGATCACAGCTTCTTGGCGGCCAATTCACATCTCCACATTTGCTGATTATTCGATTTTCGAAGATAGGGCGCAGAAGATCGATTGTGGCGTGCGCTGTGTGGCACGTAGCGCCGTCTTGTTGAAACCAAATATCGTCCAAGTCTTTCGCTTCAATTTCCTCGAATCACTTAACATTGCGTGGTAGCGCTCACCACTCACCTTCGTAATTTTCAAAGAAAAATGGACCAACGATACCTCGAGACTAAAATCCGCACCACACAGTGACAATTTTGTTTATTAACATAACCACCGAGGTGGAAATGTCCTTATCCGAAAAGATGATTTTTCGGTAAAATTCACCATCTTCGGCCAAACGATCGTCCGCCCAATTTGCGAACTGTAGACGATTCGGATGGTCAATTGGCTTTAGCTCCTGCACCAATTGAACTTTGTATGGCTTCATGGCAAGATCTTTATGCAAAATTCGCATCCAAGAAGTGCGCGAAATGTCCAAGATCGATGGCGAATTAACGTGTTTACGCACATTTTCAGCAACCGCAGCAATGTTTTCGTTCGAGCGCACCGGACGAGTACGTACAATGGTTGGTTTATCCACCAACATTTCAATTTTTGCCACGCCCCCGCAATTTACAAAAAACGTCATATCTCCGTCAATTTATAGATAGAAGCAGGGATTAACACCGAAACAAATTTCGGTTTCGGTCAAGGCATTTATATTGGCTGAAAGCCTTATTTAACTGTTTAGGAATCGCACAGGCAACCTCTGTCAGATTCCCATAATAAAACCTTAGCCGAAATATACCTATGGCCCGAGATAATCAACCCGACCGATACCTAAAATCGTATCGGCTTTAGTCCCTGGATAGAAGGTTCAAGAATCTTTATCGATTCGACAAAGGATTGGTAAAGATCGGATGAACGGTTGTCGAGTTATAAGGAAAACAAACAAATTTGCGCAGCACCGGTCGCAACGGTAGTCCACCAGACCACTGAACAATATCCTTCCCGATAGGTTAAACCTAGGTACGCCTATTGCTTCACCTTTGGAAAATAAGGTTTTAGGTAAATCAAGTCTGAATTTCTGTTTATTCGAGTTGCGTCAGCTCATACTCCTACTGACTGCAAACAGATCAAGTTTCAAACAGATAAACCTCCGAACTGATCAAGCTTCGAACATATAAAGCTCCTGAGGTTGCTTAGATTAATAGAAATCTGAGAATGCGTCGACATAAATAACACAAGACAACATGAAAAAACCTCCACAAATCCCATCCACATTTCCATAGTATTAGGCTACCAAAGGTGCACAGAGTATTTTAAGTTTGTGCAAAAGTTTGTAACACGCAGAAGGAAACAAATCCGAACCTATAAAGTATATATATATTCTTGATCAGCATCAACAGCCAAGTAGATCTAGGCATGTCCGTCTGTCCGTATGAACAAACAAATCTCAGATATGGTAAGTGATACAGGTTTGATATGTATGGGACATATGTTTCTTATACTTGCAGGCAGATCAAGTTTATTTTCAATTTTTGCCAAGCCAAAAAACGTTATATCTCCCACAGTTTTAAAGATAGAAGGTTCATTCCTTCTGGACATATTTTGTAATCAGGATTATTTATTTATCCGCCAAAGGAATGTGAAAGATCGGATGATCGATAGTCGAGTTATAAGGAAAACAAACAATTATGGCCGGCACCGGTTGCAACGGTGATGGGCAGCACTTCACAGGTACAGAGTATGTTATAGTCGGGCTTGACCGACTTTCTTACTTGTTATGACTCGTGATGTTGGATGTAAGATGTTCTCAGTGTGACTAGCCTATAAGGCTTGAGTCTCGACGAAATTAAGGACCGAAACACCAGAAATGCGATCTTGGCAATGTTTCGGTCTGCCTTACCTTCGACAGTTCGGAAAAAAATAGTTTTCCAAATAGAGAGAAGCTAAATTCGGGACATTTTTCTTAAGTACAGGCTGTAAGGCCTGAGACTCGGCGTAATTAAATGCGATCCTAGAACAGAAATTAGTTTTTGGCATTTTTTGTAGACTTGCCGTACCTTCAAGCGTTGGGTAAATAAAATATCAGGTCGTTATACTCAAGGATGCGCTTTAAGTGTTGAGATTTGACAGAACTTCGGCCGATTGCGTTACCTTCGAAAGCTCGAAAAAATCCTTATCGCGCCGTTTTAAGAGAAGATCGGGACTTTCTATGAAAACTACGAAAAATAATAATGAATCAATACAGAATCACTGAATCCAACCGAAACCGCGGTTCAGTTGGCTTCAAAAAACATGTAATAAACCGAACTTGCTGTTCAAAAACTGCGTGAACCACTGAACCTGGCTCTTAGCAATATCAAACTTTGCTCCAAGCTCTTATCACCCACCGTATCAGCAAACTTCTCTTTTCCCGAATCTACCATCAACTGAAAGTGTGGACCATTTTCTACTTTGACCACTTGTTTTTCACATTTGGGCTAAGAGCTCTTTGATCTGTTCCTTTTTGTCTTTAAACCCAACAAGCTATTTGAGTTGAGCATGATTGATAGTTGCTTTGTTGAACTGATCTAAGGTTAATCATTTCAAACAGATTACATATAGGTTAAGACATGACCATATCATGAATGAATCAATGAATGAAGTTAATGAATCAATAACTTTGTTAGCCATGACTGGAAATTTGTAGATAATTCAACTCATGCCGGTCTTTTTTAGGAGATTACTTTTAGCTCAAGGCAATCCTGAAATGGCAACCTTCAGAAAAACAAGCCAGTACTCATATAACAGACCATTTGCTGGTCGGCACAGATGTCGACAGACTTTCTGTGGTCGGAATGAAGAAGAGAAGGAGTCTGTCTTAATTTTCTCCTGTTTCCTAAATCTGAACTGGCGGTGACATCTAACCTAGACATCAAACAGGTTCAAACAATCTTCTGGATGCTCCCCAAATGTCTCCAAATTGGTCTCGGACACATTTTAGACTGAAACGTACAGAAAGGAGTGTCCGTAGGTGGCATCATAAAGGTCCAGCTGGGGTAAAGCCTCAGCAATCGCTCTAAGCTTACACAAACATCTCTATAAAAATCTTGATATGCGTGTGAAGGGCACAGACTTAGTATGGTGCCCTCTCCAGTCACACCAGTCACAGTGGTTGCCCACAAGACTAGGAGACAAGACACTAGACTAGGTCCCCCCTCCATTTCTAGAGGCTATGTCAGGGATAAGCAGACCACATTTGGTGTTTGCTCTACGGAATCAGTCGACTTATGATACATTTCGATTGACCTTGTACGTCTGTCTGTGTCGCCCACATCTACCCACACATACACACACACACAAACACATATACAAATTGCAAATGTCTTCTTTTTGCGATTGCATTTTATGGTGCCTTGTGTCGGCGGCCCGGTTAGAGATTTGGAAAATCGAATCTACAAAACTTTTGTAGATTAAACGACACTCAACGTACACACACAAACACACACACATTGGAACGACAATTATCACCTTCATCGTTAGCGCACAGTCATGCTTTTATCAAATCCCAAACCTAGAGTAGAGTCAGATCAGACCAGGCCAGACCAGGATAGGGGAGAAATCAACACACACACACACACTTGCTTGTATGCAACCACAATAACAAAAGCCCCCAAAAAAAACTAATCGTTTGCACATTTTGTAGAAACGCTGACAACACCAAACGACGAAGCCAACGAGAGCAGGAAATCTTTAACTCCGCCTTCCTCCTCCCGCTGAAAGCCGAGTTATTACCCTTCAACTGAAACTGACACCGAATCTGCTTATCATCATCATCATCCACAACACCATCTCTCTTGCTGCTGCTGCTCACTAGGAGAGCCACAACGAGCCCCGTTTTGCCGTGAGATGTTGCCATTCACGCCGCAAGTGGTCAAACGTTTGTTAGCACTCAAAAAGGGCAACGAGGACAACACCGTCGAGGGCAAGTGGTCGGAGAAGGCCGTCAAAAATCTGGTGAAGAAGATCAAAAAGAACTCGCAGCTGGAGGAATTGGAGCGGGCCATCTCGACGCAGAACTGCCAGACACGCTGTGTGACAGTGCCGCGCAGCAAGCCCGCCCCCCAAGGCGAGCATCTGCGGAAGGGTCTGCCGCACGTCATCTACTGCCGCCTGTGGCGCTGGCCGGATCTGCAGTCACAGAATGAACTGAAGCCGCTGGAGCACTGCGAGTACGCCTTCCATTTGCGCAAAGTACGTATTTCTTAGTTTACTATCCTTTCCCATGATTTCACTAAGTTTGGTCGAAATCGGATGACTATAGCATATAGCTGCCATAGGAACGATCGGTCGAAAAACTAGTTCTAGTGAGAAAAACTTTTTTGTTTTTTAATGAAAACGTAGTTTTTATCGGCATATTCCTATTTTATATAATTTAACACATTTCTACAAAGTTGTATCAAAATCGGATAACTATAGCATATAGCTGCAGTATGAATGATCGGTCTGAAAAGAAGTTCTAGTGAGGAAAACTTTTTAGTTTTAAATGGGATGCTTTTCCAAGATTTCACCAAGTTTTGTCGAAATCAGACATCTATATAGTATAGATCCCATAGAATAGTAAGGTCCAAAAAGTAGTCTTAGTTAGAAAAACTTTTTGTTTTTAACGGAAGCTGCAAGGGTATTCAAAACTTCGGCCGAGCCGAAGGTAACTTTCCCCTGTTTTTATTGAAATGAGAACGAACCTTACTGTACTTCAGGTCCAAAATATGTTAAATTAAGTACAAAATTGACTAATTATGCTAGCTCCGAAAGGAGTGCTACGGAAAATGCGAAATGTTTTTAAGCGAGTGTGTTCTTAAAACTGGTTCCAACTTTTTTGTCATGGGGTAATAGTAAATTTCTGCCCTACATTAGAGGTTAATTCATGGCCCTTGGATATTTCCAGCCTTCTTTGGTTCAATACAGAGTTCGTATTAGAACAACTTGGGCATAGCTTTAGAATTGTATGGGCTCAAACCAAGAGCTTTTTTTTGTACTTGTTTGAAATACAAATTTTTTTTCTATAATGTTTTTGGGCTGATATTAGAAGTTACTGGAATTTACGAAAAAACATTTTTTACTTATTTTGAGAATTAATCGGGCTTGACTTAATTCCTTTACAACCTAAAAGTAAGATCGAAAAGATTATAAAATAATTCGAAATGTACTTAAGGGGCACACCTAGTGTGATGGCCTAAAAAAAGGTGATCTTTGGGAATTTTTATTAAAAAAAACTACTTTATCAATTATTTAAAAATTTTAAGAATATATTTATACATGTTTCAAGAATATACAGTGAAATTTTTGAAGAAAAAATTAAATATTTTTTTAAGTTATAGTCGATCTCCAACGGCGCGAAAAAAAGTTCCTTCACTGCTGCAGTGATTCCGGCCTTCTCCGTGGATGAAATTAAAAAAAAAAAATTCTCGTTAAACTAGATAATATTGTCTGTACAATGACCTACGACAAAAAAAAATCAAAAATTGACAATATGTCGGCGTTTAAAAAAAAAAGTCGAATTTTAACCCAAAATTTTGGTCGTTTTTGGCCTGCCAAAATTCGATTTTTGATCAAATCAAAAACCGATAGGTCATTGTACGGAGAACTATATATAGAACATGTAAAAAAATTCGATATTGATCGGATCATTTGTTTTTGAGTAATCACTGCAGCAAATTCGGAAAATGCTGTTTCGAGAAAAACGCGTTTAAAGATAAAATGATCGTCTCTCTAGCTGCCGAGCGGCTGCTCTTTAAATTGCTATAACTCAAAAACTATTTGAGATATCGATTTGAAATTTTAATATGTTATTTTTAAAGGTGTAATCTACCGAATTATGGAAAAAAAGAAAAATCGATTTTTTTGAAATTTCACACTAGGTGTGCCCCTTAATATATCCCGTAACAGTCTGAAATCAAGTATTTCGGTATTTTCAAGTATTTTCGTACTAACCGTACTATCGAAACTTTTTGTCCTTAGTTCAAGTACAAAATTTTCCGCTTGTTTCTATGGTTTTTCTCTTTCCCATTTCTTCTTTGTCCCATTTCCAAATCCATTCCTTATCGATTTACATTCTTTTTTTTTGTACATTCATAATGGTTCCAAACATATTTGTTTTTTGTCAGTTTTGTAATGAAATTTCCAACAAAAATCATGCTAAATATCATTATGCTAACATTGTCACAGTTTTGCTTCCAGGGCCAACTTTTTCCTGGGTGACATTTTAATGCCACACACACACACACTCAACGATGAGCCAGCGCAGTCACAAGTTGCGTTGTATTGAAAATAAAATCCTTGTAGAGCTAATGTAAAAATTTTTATGCATGTAAAAAGCTACGACAGGGCAGAAGTGGGGCTATTGATATAGTGGGGCGGGAGGGTTAGTGTGGAGTCTCGTTGCGCATCAGACACATTGACGTGTTTCGTTTCTGTAAACAGGAAGTGTTGCACTGCAGGCAACACACACATACACTTACATACCCGTACAAAGAGCAAGAGGCGGAAGCAGACGGCAATGTTAGTTTTCCTCCTCCTCGTCCCGCCTGTCGCTTATTTTGTTTTATAGCAATAATATTTGCCCACATGAAATTATAGTAAGGCTAACATTTAATGAATGGGCTTTTAGTCAGAACTGGTAGTGTGTGTGTGTGCGTGGGTTTCTGAGTGGCAAAAGTTTTAATGAGGTAAATTTACTAGGGCTGCAAGTGAAGGATGTTGAAAAGTTGCGGATGTGAAGGTACATTAATATACATTACATGCATGTGAATGCAATTTTAACTTATTTAAAATATGTTAATTGAGTCAGCTGCGAATACAAATGACAAATTACTCAGATCATGTGTAATAACGTGTAGACGACAGTTCAAAAGATGGAAGGCCTCAACTGTATGGTTAAAGACTTAACAATAATCCTTGCATATCCATGCTGCATATAAATAGGCTTTGCTACTAATTTGGAAAATGTTACCTGTATGTGTACACTTGGACACTCCGCTTCACTTGAATATTACATCGAAAAGAAAAAATGGTAAGTTCAAGCCAATTAGTTGGTTTAACAATTTTGGAGTCCTAATTTGCTCCAGCCTTGACTTGAGCGATGCCTTAATAAATCCACAATGAAGCCTGTATCTATTCTGCTCTTATACTTTCAGTTCTTGCATGCAGGCATCATCTTTTTCTTCTCTTAATTAAGCGTGCATAATTTATGTTCTTTAAAGCAAAATCTTACAAATTATATTAGCTATGAGATATCAAGAACATTTATTTTAGCGAAAAATTATAATAAATTGGTGTATTACAGACAGAGGTAAAACAGTAACAATGAAAATTCTTAATGCAAGAGCGAAATTCCTGATCCAACTTTGAATCCTGAATTTTTTGATTTATGAGTTTTCAACTCTATTTTATTTCACTTTGTCTGCTTTCTCCGTTGAAAGACTTATCCTAGCATATAAAATCCGGAATAAGAAAGAATTAGGCTCTACAATAAGAACAGAATCCCTAAAATCTGTAACGAATAAACATAGAAAAATTGCTATTATATAGCATTGTAGTTAAATCTCATATGGGCATCTCCGTTATGACGCACATGACCTTTGTAAACATTAATAGTGAAAAAAGTCTAATTAAAACGCAATTTCAATTCGTTTTTTCTCTTTATTATGGTAATTTCATTAGTGCTAAAGTGAATATCAAGTGAAATCCTGTTTCAAAAATATTGGCAAAATAAGCAGCGATCCGAACGTGACAAAAACAGATGTTGTTTTCGATCCCAAGACAAAGTTTGGGGAAAACTGACACAATTCCTTAGCCCAAACAATTTTAATATCTTCTTAATTGTTTGATTTGAATATCTTCTATACTTTTAAAGAAAAATATCCATGCCAACTCTCGCAAAGCTACAACAAAGAATGTGGGGAAGCCAGGACGAAATCGATGAGGTTGCTTCGCGCGGTCAACAAAAATGCAACTTATGAAGCGAAAATGCAGTACCAAGAAGCAAATGCCCAGTTCAAGTCGATTTGCAAGCGCACGCAGAAGAAATATTACCGGAATCTGGAGGCTGCTTTGAACAACGTGCGAGATGGCAAGGCTCTCTGGGCTTTTATAAGGGAGGTAAACGGAACTGGCATAAGCAAAGCTAAAAAGGTGAGCCCACACAGCCTGGCATCGCATTTTCAAAGCCTACTCTATGTTTCCATTTGTGACTACGCCAGTATTAGATCGAGCGATTCAGGATGCTGTAGTATCAGAAGCCCTAGCACGTTGCAAGCCCAAATTAGCACCTGGGGTAGATAGAGTTCCGGCAGAATTTATTAAAAAATGCAGCACCACTGTTTATTACCCAGCTCTCAGCCGCATTTAATCATATTTTCGAAGCTGGAGTTGCCCCTGACAGCTTTAAAAGAAATGTAATCTTTCCGATTTAAAAAAAAAAGGGAATGAAATGGAGCCAGCGGATTATAGAGGAATATCATTTGTTAATGCGATGATGAAGGTGTTTACATCAGTCCTAGACTTCCAATATCGCGTCTAACTAACTGGATTAAAATGAACGATATCTTAGGGGAATACCAAGCTGGATTCAGAGAGGGCTACTCTACAGTAGACAGTATTTTTACATTGACGTCGATTGCCAAACAGTTACTGGGGCAAAAGAGAAAAATGCTTACTTTTTTTGTAGACTTTAAAGCTGCTTTCGATACGATTGATATGCGTAGTCTTTATCTAAAGCTAAGTAATGTTGGAGTATCGACCAAGTTTCTTGCCATAATAGAAGGCCTTTATAGCTTAAATAAGACGACTGTATGGGATGGATTCCAACTTTCAGAATGGTTCGAAACGAACGCAGGTGTAAAGCAGGCGTGCTTGTTGAGTCCACTACTATTTGCACTGTATTTGGATGATATTGCTGCGAATCTTTCCGGAGGTGTAGATTTTGGATCTGAACGAATCAAGGCTCTGATGTATACCGACGACATGGTGTTATTGTCGGAAGCTCCTCAGCTGATGCAACAAATGATTGATGCTCTAAGTTGTTACTGTCAGACTTGGAGTCTCCAGATAAACATCGAGAAATCAAAAATGATGGTAGTGAAGGATGGAATAGGACGTAGAGCCAGAGCGGATGAATGGTCACTAAATGGAGTTTTGCTACAAACAGTAAAGGAGTACAAATACCTAGACTTCCAATATGTCATTTAAGAAACATTTGGAACAGAAATTGACAGACGCTAAAGTCGCTATTAACTGCACTTGGAAGCATCTTCTTGGGAAGAAGAAAGTTAACAACAGCACCAAATATAAGCTGTTTTTAGCCACATCCAGGACAATTCTGTGTTATGCGGTCCCAGTCTGGGGATTTAGCAGATTCGAAGATGTAGAGCGATTGCTTCGCTTCTACATTAAAAAGATCTATTACCTGCCCCTAAGTACTCCAAATTACGAAATATACATAGAAACAGGACTACCTACAATGTACCAATACACCCTGCAGCTGCACTTTAACTATATATTAGCAAAGCTATGCTGATGGACTCTTTACGGCTCCCAAAAATTATAGTCGAACAACTTTTGATTGAGAGTTCACAGTTCTTCCTTGATTGGGATACTATGGCAAGAGACAACAACATAAGAACATATGAAAACAAGTAAGGGAGCCCTGTTCCCTTGACTTCTTGTGTTTTCATACACATATGCACACCCCGACATACACAAAAAAGCAGCGCTAACTGGGACCTGGTTGCCCTTACGCAGCTTCCAATTGACTGCATTGGAGCCCATTAGAAGGAGCACATGTAAGGCGCTAGGGTCGACCATTGCTTCACGCCGACCGCAAGAGTCCTAGCCAACTTCCTCTATATAAATAGAATACATAATAAATAACTCAAAAAAAAACACATACACACCCACTCTGACATACGCACACACGCACGCGCGAACGCGGTAACTGACAATGCAAGCCCCCCCCCCCCCCTCTCCCACAAGCAAAATTGATTCGTATATAACTTCGGTGTTTTTTGTCCGATCTTATTGATCTTTTCAGAATAGATAGATATTGGGCCTTACTTGATATATGTAAAGTTTGGAAGGTCTATCTTAAAAATTGTGGCTCTGACAGTTTTTTGCGCTTAAAGAGGGGAGGGGGAGGAATTTTCCAAATCTGAAACAAACTCGATTTGCATCGGGTATACACCTATCTACATGCAAAAATTTGTGGCTCTAGCTCTTATAGTCTCTGAGATCGACGCGTTCATACGGACAGACGGACGGACAGACGGACATGGCTAAATCGACTCGGCTGTTGATGCTGATCAAGAATATATATACTTTATAGGGTCGCAAATGTTTCCTTCTACCCGTTACATACTTTTGCACAACTTCATGATCCCCCTTTTCCAATTTTTAATGGGAACGGGGTATAAAAATACTACTACTACTACTACTTATAAAGAAAAATATAATAGTAGTATTTCTGCGAAAAATTTATTAAAATAGATTGCGATGAATCAAAAGCAATAGACGGGGACACTTGTTTACCTGCACGGCTTATCAAAGGAACGCTGACTACACAGAAGTCAGCTGCAGTGATAAGGAAGTTGCCACATGCATAAGAACGCAGCGCCGCCAAGTCCTGCTAACAATCAATTGAATCGCAACTGAAGTCAAGGCTTCAACTTAAACCCTGATCCTAGCATAAATTATTTTGCATGTAGATATTGTCAACCTGAATCATTGAACAAATCATCCAGATCAGCACTCTCTACTCTCTTGCATTGTTTATTCGTTGCTCTGCCTCTTCAAATTCCATTTCCATTGCATGGAGTTGAAAAATTCGTTTATTCATAAATATTTAGTGGCAGCAAATAATTAAATAAATAAATCATATGTTGGAGCCAGCTGTTTGTATAACGGTAAAATATATCGATAGTTCCATCGGCACTGAACTCGCGGTTAACTTTAACCAGTGCTCGAGCAGCGGTTAAGTCTGTTCCTCCGGTTGCGCCACACACAGCTTGAGACACGCACATTGAGAAATCAAGTGCAGTCTCGGCTTTTTTAACCCTGAGTTCTCGCAAAATATTTCTAGTTTCAGCTCGGTTTCGCTACAAATTGTGGCACTGTAAAAAAGATCGGTATGTTATTTTGACGCACAAAGCGTGAAAAAATTTCAAATCTAACTACGTAAAAATCTAAGAAAATTTCACAAAGAGGTCGTGGAATTGGGATCCCGGGCAAATAGACTTCTAATTTTAAGGTCATCTTCAAGAAATATATATGTCATTCTATTCTAAATGGACTGCTTTCAGGAGCCACCATTATTAATTTTTATACTTTTTCAAATTAGACCTCAGCATGCCTAAGATACGGAGTAAAATGTAAGAGTGACAAACAAAAAAATTTTAAAAACTAATATTTCAAAAAGTTTTTCCATCCTACAAAACGAAATGTTCTAGTAGAAGTGAGTTTTTTTGGCTGTAAACGGATTCTAAAAGCGTCAAATTCCATTTTGTCAGAAAATTTTAAGTTTTGTCCATTTTCCTTTTTGAAGTAACCAGTCAATCGTTTTAAAGAGCAGAAACTAATAATGATTCTACCTTGTCAATATATATCTAGCGTAAAGATAGGAATCGGTAAGAAAGCATTTTTGCGCTACATTTTGTCACATCAAGACTGCTAATCTAAATTTTTTTTAATATCCAGCCCAATTTTCAACAATCGTTCATAACATTTCAAAGTCTTTTATTTGTATATGCTTTTCACTGATGATAGCTTTTTGCGAAGCTCGAAATATTGTTCAGCCTCTTCTTAAATTCTTGTTTACTGCATATATATTGCGCTTTGCATATACGTGGTGAACTGGTCTTTAGCCCCCATAGCCCCCCCTAGATCCGCTACTGTCAGTCAGTTTCAAACATGATTAAAAGATTTATTGAAAATTTTTCAGAGTAAAAGAAGTAATAAAAATGAAATTGAGAACCCGATCAAAAGCGGGTATTTACCTAGTATTTGATAAAAGTCAATGTCCCTTTTAGTGTAAGTACTTTTAGTTTGCATTCAAGCATTCTTTCTGGCCAAAATTCTACCTGTTTGCCTTTGGCGACTGCTTGTTATCCTGTGCAAGTTGCCTAAATTGAGTTGACACATGCGAAAGGGAACCGAATCCTATATATAAGTTTGTACACATGTTCAAACTCGGTGTCAGTTTTTATTCTTGCCAGCTTTGTCAGCTGCATGTTTTCATGACTGCTCCCATTCCCCTCAGTAATTCCAAGAGAATTGACTTTATATTCAAGTCCAATTTTCACTTTTCAAAGAATGCAAAAAGTGTCATTATATAGTCAATTTTGTTAATATTTATCTATGGCTATTAATCCACAATAGAGTGCAGTTAAAGCGATAGCTTTGCAATTGGGAAACTGTCAAACATAACTTGAAGTTTTTATCACCCTCCTTTCTTAAGCCTCAATTTCTGTTGCTAAGCCATGGCCAAGTGCAAAGGTAAATTTACGTAAGACCCATTCAAATGTCAATTAGTTACAATGACCTTAAACTCTCCATTAAGTCACGGATTTGCATAAATAACCATTTTGATGGCTTAATGCCTGTAAGTTATGCCAAGAAAAATTGTCACCTTTAATCACATAGGCGAAAATTTTGCATGCTGCAGGCTTTCGCCTGGTCAAATTAATTTCATTAAAATGCTGTCACACAGAAAAAACCTTGAAAAAAAGTCCTCAAAAATGCGCAGGGAATGCATTTTTTAATGGCGGCTCAGGCGCAAAAATGTGCGCTTACAATTTTTCACACCAAGGCAAAAAATGTATGTATCATCAATGTTTTCACAGTTAAACAATAAATTGGGAAGAGGGGGGCTACATATAGTGCTGACCCTCTTCTTATCTGCGACCATTTAAAGCAAATGATATCAGATCTGCCTCCATTTTTGAATGTTTTGACAACTTCCTGGACACTTTTTACATTTCACCTTGCTTGTCGTTAACGGAAATATATTTTCCTCTTCATCAGAACTTGTCGTTCCCTTTTCCCCATTCAATATCTCGCTGGCAGCTCGCTTTTTGTGAAAAAAAAATCAGCCGTCTCCTGTGTTTTTCGTTGTTGTTTGTTGTGTGCCTTTGCACACATATTTTTGATTTATGGCAGTTTTTCTTTTGCTTCTACTTCTGTCACTTCTTGCCTTTTTGGCAATGGCCATGACAAACTATATTTGTGTTTTCGGTATTTTGTGTGGCTTATGCTTATGGGTTATGCCATAAACAAATATTAAGTGCAAATCTCGAGATTTAAATGCCGGCTCGTAAATATTACTTTGGGGGTTAAAATCTTGAACAAAAGTTTTGTCGGCGGTTGTGTTATAAAATTTATTTTGCTTTTTATTTATGCTGATTTCGCAAAAAGTTGGAAAGTAATTTAAGTGTTATGGTAGTCTTGTCCCGAGCAGACATGGTGCATTCAACAGACAAATCTTTAAGAGATCTTGACACAAAAAAAATGCAAATTGGCTTTCTCACTGAAGGACCTTTTTTGAAAAAAGTTATGAATATCGCAAAAAAAAAGCAGTTTCCTGTCTTTTTGGCTGCATTTGCCTCAAGGAAACAGCAATTCTTTGTTTACAATTTACAAATTGTCACATAAGAGCTCAAAACCTTTTCTGATGAGTGTGGACTTTTCTTACTAAATATTCCTGATTGTTCCGAGTCGGTTTTCGTGTAAACGTTTGCAAGTAGAGCTTAACCTTAACAATATAATACTCAATGTTATTATTCATGCTGGTTTAATGAAGCTGTGAAAATTTTTGAAAGTGCTCTCAGAATCAAAAATAGAGGAAAGTTAACTTCGGCTCAGCCGAAGTTTGCACCACGTTTTTATACCCGTTACTCGTAGAGAAAAAAGGTTATACTATAGTCGTGCAAATGTATGTAACTGGCAGAAGGAAGCATCTCCGACCTATTAAAGTATATATATTCTTGATCAGCATCAACAGCCGAGTCGATATAGCCATGTCCGTCTGATCTTTGAAAGGGAACAGCTAAATTTGTTCTTAAAATTTCCAATTTGTGCTAAAACTTTTTATTTGGAGATATGGTAAATTTGTGTCCTGCAGCAATAGCATCTTGGTGCTAAAAGCCAATCAACTTTAATAAACAACTTGAACAAAATCTTGCCAATCTTAAGCCCAACAGTCCTTCAAAATTCACTATAGTAAAAAGAAACTTTCTTAAAAAGGTGGAAAACACTTCAAGTCATATTAATATTCCTTGCACATCACTGAAGCGGGTCTCAATCCTAATCTTTTAGAGAAAAATGAGTTAACAAATTGCTTTATAATAAAAGACAACAACTATATTTTTAAAATCGATCACATTTTCAAGCAGTTAACTCAGCAAAGTCCAACAACACAAATAAATTGTCAAAATCTTACACTGTGTGGCGTCTAGTTCAATGTTGAGTCTCAAGGAGTACAAATTTTGGGATATTTAGTCGAATTGCTACGTTATCCTTATCGATGCTGGACTTATGTAGCACCCAGGGATTAATACCGAAACGATTTTCGGTTCCGGTACAGGTACCGGTACGAACCGAAATGGATGTTTCGGTAAAAGGTTATATTTCGGTTTTTAATTTATTTCGGTCTCCGGTTTCGATACGGTAACCAGTTTTTTATTTCGGTATACCGGTACGTACCGATATAAATAAAATTTTTGAAATATTGTAAAAAGCAAATTCTGAGATAAGTACAAATCATTTAATTCCTTTGTAATATAAAGAATGAATATTCAACATAAAAGTTTCAGCCGTTTGACATTTAAAGTAAAATTAAAATCGATTTTCACATTTCGTATTATTTTACAGAAAGTTCCAATTTTTAAATCTCATACAATTCTGGGAACTCATAAAGTGTTTCTTTAGGTCGTATGGCTGGCAAAAGGCCTTAGAGCAGTGAGAACATTGGAAAGGTCGCTCTCCAGTATGCGTACGGCTATGCCCTTCAGAGAGTCTTTTTGGAGGAAGGATTTCAAGCACTGAGGGCAGTTGAAGGGTTGCTGGACGGTATGTGTAAGTAGGTAGTATATGTAGTATATGAAAGTTGGTGTCGCTCCAGATTGCGTTTATTGCGTAAGGTCTTCGAGCAGTGGAAAAACTCGAAGTGTTTCTTTATCTCGCGAGTATGAGTACGTAGGTGTTGATTTAGATTGCTTCTTGTGTTAAAGGTCTTCGAGCACTGCGAAAATTGGAAGAACCGCTCACCAGTATGAGTAGGCAGGTTTGCCTTCAGAGAGATCCTCCAGAGAGCTCCTCAGGGCTTAAGACTGTGTGCACTGGGAACATTTAAAAGTCCGCTCGCCAGTATGCGTGTGCAGGTGCTCCTCCATATAGCACTTTACGTCAAAGGACTTCGAGCTAGTGGTAAAGGTCTTTGGGCAGAGGGAACACTCGAAAATACGCTCTCTGCTCGCTTTTCCAATGTTTGTGGGGGTCTTTTCTTCTGTGGTCTGCACTTTTAAGCGCTTCAGACTCTGCTCCAATTCCGCTGGAAATTCAATGCAATTCTTGACGCTGCCAAGCAAGAGGGACATATGTGTTCAGGTAGATCCAGAGCGGGCTTCATCCCTCGGCCAGTCGTCTCCTCTATCGTAATAGTCAAGTCTTGTGCTTTATCGGAGTCGGTGTATATTTTCAGACAGTTGGTGTCCACCCCAGCACCCGGACTGGCCAAGCAAACGCAGCAGAGCTCTGCCACTGTTAGTAACCGTATTATGTGGCTCATTCCACAGATATCTTTTTTTAAATTTCCACAGACTTAAATAGAAAAAATAATCTCAAGAATAAAAACTCAAGGCATTTTACAGAGGAGTGCTTGAATTCTAAGCCTTCCATGAAAGGTGGCAAAAAAATCGTACATCGTGTAAAGGACTTCTTTTGGTTCCTTTGCGCTACAAACATTTGACCAAAAATATAATGCGCTCTGCAAAAGTTAAAAAAAAAACCGAAACAGTACCGGTACCAACGTTTCGGTTTTGATCCGGTTCTATCGGTTCCAATAATAACGGTAAGCGGTATTCGGTTCTCAAAAAAAAATTTGTATCGGTTCCGGTTCCGGTACATGATCCGGTTCCGGTATTAATCCCTGGTAGCACCCAAACATTTTAAATAATGTGATCCCGTACACCTCCAGTAATTGTCCACCGACCTTTTAATATGCCTGTCATAAGTTAACTTTCCTTCTTTGAAAGTTGCTAATCGATTTTTTAGCGTATTTCATTTCCTTTGCTGGACGATATTCTCATTAGTCTGTCGAGCTTCTTCGCCTTAATCCAACTTTAACCAGCAGTGCAGCTTTTAAAGTGATATCATTATGGGAGAAACCAGCACATCCGACTATTCAAATGATCTCTTGAAATTCATTTTCGAAATGGTCGAAAAGTCACATATTCAATGCAAAAGCAATAGCATCCTCTAGTCCAAATAGAGTTGGTACAAATAAAAACCCGGATGTAATACCTCTAAAAACCAGAACTTTTTTATATGTTCGAACCCAACGGACCCAAGTTTATTTTACATCCAATAGTTTTTCCCACCAAGGTTTATAGTTTTTCAAACTTCTGCAGCATCAAAAGTCCAAAAAATTACTTTCTGAACAGATTTTAGGACATTTCTGAACGTTAGACTTTAGAATGGGCTTAAAGGGTTAAGATTTGGTAGAATTAAGGGCGATCCTAGAAGAAAAAGAAGTTTTGGGATATGCCGCAACTTAAAAGTCTGAAAAAATCGCTTAAGAAAGGGCTTTAAGAGTTGAGATAAAGTGAAATTAAGGACCATTCAAGAAAATAATGGTGTTTTTGAAACCTTTTCGGACTGCCTTACCTTCGAATCTTCGGAAAAAATACGTTTCTGCGCAGACTTGAGGGCAACTGCGACTTTATACTTAAGAAAGGTTTTAAGAGACTCAGCGAAACTAAACACTAGACATTCGATTTTGGCAACTTTTCGGACTGCCATAGCTCGGAAAGTCTGGAACAAAAAAAAGTTTCTGAACAGATTTAAGGGCTTAGATTCGGCGGATGTAAGGTTGATTCTAGAAATAAGTTTTTTAAACTAATCGTAATTTTAGAAGACCATAAAAATATCGTGTTGTTATAAAGGATGGGATTTGTCAGATTTTCGGGGTCCAAGAACATAAATTGCGTTGCGAATTCCTTTCCGCGCAGATTTGAGGGAAGATCGGGAATATTTGCGAAAACATCCTTGATTAAATTTCAGGGATGCAAACCGGTTCTGAACCGAAGCGAACCAAACCGTAACCGAACCGCTAATTCCAGCTGATAAGCTGAACCGCTTACCGAACCGGCGTCCCTTTGAAAACGCTGAACCGAACCAGAAACCAAAAAACAAAATGGTTCGGTTTGGTTCAGTTTACTGATGAGTTTGACCACCGACCTCCTAACACGCGTGTCATCAGATTACATTCCTTCTTTGAAAGTTACTAATGGATTCTGTCGTGTTTCTTCACCTCAGTCCAACTTTAGCAAGGACAATGCCAGCATATCCGACTATTCAAATATTCTCTACGAAATCCATTTTGAAATTGTCCAAAAGTCACATTTACTTTAGAAATCATTATTTTTTAAATGTTGGGGAAAAAGTTCAATAAAAAGACCCTTTAGGTGAGCTTTGACATTTTAAAACACGTCTTAATATGAAAAACAAAAAATGTTTTATATTCTACGGATAAGTTAACCCAAAAAGAGTTGGTTTAATCAAAAACCTTTGGCTTAATACCTCTAAAAAACAGAACTAGTGCTTCATAGTGTGTTCGAACCCAACGGACCGAACTTCATGTTACAACAATATTTTGGGACAATGAATTAAGGGTGATCCTTGAACAAAAATAAGTTTTTGATATCATTTGTGATTTGCCGCAACTTCAATATTCCGAAACTATGACTTTAAGAGCAGATTTAAGAGTAAGTCGCGGGGATATACTCAAGGATGGGCCTTAAGAATTCAGATATAGTAAAATAAAAGGCGATCCAAGAACATAAATTATTTTTTTAAACTTTTTCGGACTGCCTTTCCTTAGAAAAGTTTGAAAAACACCTTTCAGCGAAGATTAAGGGGTAAACCGGGATTTAAGGCTTAAGATTTGGCGAATAAATTCCATTTTGGACATTTTTCGGAATGCCTTAAATTCGAAAGTTTGAAGAAAGTAACTTTTCGAACAAATTAAAGCTAAATTCGGTACGATATCCTTAAGTATATGCCTTACGAGTATAGATTAGGCTGAATTAAGGGTCGTCATACTTAAAGACGGGCTTTAAGGTCTAAGATTTAACAGAATTTCGGCCGATTTGGTATTGTCTTACCATCGAAAGTATATAAAAATTCTTTTCCCCGCAGATTTGAGGGAAGATCGGGATTTCATTAAATATATAATAAATTTAGACTGAACCGAACCGAAATAGCGGTTCATTTGGCTTCAGAAACCATGTAATAAACCGAACCGGTGGTTCTAAAACTGCGTGAACCACTGAACCGAACCAGTCCTTATTTCCGATTGGTTTGCATCCCTGTTTTTATAATAATTAAATTTAACCCCCAACCCCCCCCAAAACGCGATTCAGTTGGCTTTAAAACCCATGTAAGTAATAAACCGAACCGGTGATTCAAAAACTGTGTGAACCACTGAACAGAACCAGTCCTTATTTCAGATCTGTCAATCCTTAATCGCCTAAATTTTATATTTCACTGCCCCTCTAATCGAATGGAAAGTGCAGGCGTGACCAAAAACTTGATGAAATCTCTATGGGACATTAACCAAGGGTAGCTTTTCTGAGTAGAAAGTCATGGTTTTGGTCTGACTTATCTGTCAAAACTTCGCAATGCGCAGTGCAGTACATTGGCAAGATCAAGAGATTGTCAGTCCTTGTTCACAAGTGCCGCTAATAGGCTTCGAACCTGACCTAGAGGACGGAGGCGCAGGACCAGCAGATAGATGAAACTTTTTAACAAAGCTCTATTCAAGGGTATCAATCGCATCAGGTGAGTCAAGGCTACAGAGCACGTCTGCAGCGATCTTAGGTCAGAGCCCCGAAGTACAAGTCCCTGCTTGCTGTCCAAATTGTCAGCAGTTTCGAAGCATTGTCCGACTTCATTAATATTACACTGGGCAACAAAATTATTATTTTTCCAGTATATTGAAGGGATGTTGGTGATTCTAGACGGGTTTCGTGTGTTGAACGCGAGTCTGTTTTCGGAAATGGTCCATCACGTCTAGATTTATAGAAATTTGAGCTGAAAGTTGCTTAAATAGGAGTTGTTTATACTTAGGATGCTTGACTTAACAAAAGCTATAAGCAAATATTCCTTTGAAAATACAATACTAACATTTAAGAAGTATGAGAATACATGCCCCAATTAATACGATTATATCTATTATTTATATAAGGATGCTTGACTTCACAAAAGCCGTAGCAAATATTCCTGCGATAGCACAATACTAATATTCAAGGAGTATGCGATTTCATGCCCCAATTAACGTTGATACATTCCAAGTGTTATGCAGAAATTGTATTTCACTTTCCTTTCAAATTGGTGCCATTCGCTTGTCTTAAAATTATAAATTTTCCAAGAACTAATTAAGACAATTAAAATGCAACTGAGTAATGCTGTTTCTATTCCACTTAACAATTTCCAGCCAAAGGCTTTGTCTAATTATTTTCTATAAAGGATTATAGACAATAGATACACCAGGCACTCGACAATCTTCCAACTAAACTCATTTTAGTCTTTTGAACGGAAAAGGGTTGAAGCGGGTGAATTAGCTGCGAGCATGATGTGCAAAAATGCAACAAACACAACAACTACAACAATAATAACAGGAAAATAGAAAACATAGAAATTGAAAGCCGCCCTGGCAGCAAAAGCCCTTTGACACGAGACGTAGACGAGAGACAGCGCACAATAAATGCCCGCTTTTCCCCTTTCGCGTTGATCTTCATGAACCGCATGGACGTTGATTGCACACAGCATTTGGTTAGAGGCTTGGCTAGGGTAGAAGGGATGCAGGAGGATAGGTCTGTCGCTTGAGTTGGCTTAATTAAATGTGTTGCTTTCAGTTTTCGCTTTCACTTTGGCTCGCTCTTTCCCTCTCTCGCATACCTTTCATTCAATTCACTCGCTGACAACTGACGATGCTATATCTGCTCTGCCCTACATGTGCATTTGACTCAAGTTTAGATGTTAGGTAAAATGATTGAAATATGCTTGACAGAAAGTGGTCCCACAATTTAAAGATTTTAGATAAATGTTTCATAACAGTGTAAACGCTTGTTTTAAAATTGTGATTATAAACATATTCAAGAAAAAATAGGTCAATTTAAAATACGCTAAAAGAAGATTTAATGAAATTCTCACTGAAAGCAGGGTATCCAACATAAGCCGCAACAGTGATCCCAATCGAAATCAATTTTTAAATGAAAAAAATTTCATTTCCGATTATGGTTAATGGAAGTCACGAAAATTCAAATATAAGTCATGGTAATCGGTCATGTTACAGGTGTGGCCGGGTGGCTCAGCTACTAATGTGCAAGAGGTCGTGGGTTCAATCCCGCCTCGGAACATCTAATGAAAAGTTTTTTCTTTGAAAAACTTTACACCCGGCCCCCTCTCTGCTGTTGGCGCCAGCATGCAGTAATTACCCATGCAAAAGCTTCTCAAACTGCCGTTCGAATTCGGCGTTAAACTGTAGGTCCCTTTCTCTCGTGCGAAAATTAGAAGCGCACAAGCAAAGAGATTGAGAGCGGCTCGGCTTTGGCCTTTGGGGGCTTTTAATAATCGAGCCCATTGCAAGGTCATGCTGTGTCAAGCTTTTCATTTTTTAGAATATTACATCGAGAATCCCCATGGTTTTACCTTTTTTATTTTTTTATCTTCTTCAGCTCCTCCTTCGATGCCGTCTTTATCTCGTCAAGCGTAGCGTAACGTCGTCCTTTCAAGGGCCTCTACAGTTAAGGGAACAAGAAAAAGTCACAGGGCGCCAGATCTGGGGAATACGGTGGCTGCGGCATCATTAGTGTGTTGTTTTTGGCCAAAAAGTCGCGCACAAGCAACGATGTGTGAGCAGGGGCGTTATCGTGGTGCAAAAGCAAATTTTTGTTCTTCCACAAATCCGGGCGTTTCTGGCGGATTGCTTCGCGCAAATTGCGCATAACTTGCAGGTAATATTCCTTATTGACCCTGTGGCAAGAACTCATGATGCACCACGCCCCTGCAATCGAAGAAAACTGTCAGCAAAACTTTCACATTCGACCGAACTTGGCGCACTTTTTTCGGTCTTGGTTCGTGCGGCAGCTTCCATTGAGATGATTGAGCTTTGGTTTCCACGTCATAACCATAAACCCACGATTCGTCACCAGTTACCACCAGACAGAGTTTAACATCTCATTAGCAATGTTCAAGCGATGCTTTTTTTGGTCGCAATTGAGCAATTTTGGTACAAATTTTGCGGCGACCCGTCTCATGCCCAAATCATTGATAAAAATCGAATGGCACGAGCCAATCGATATGTTTAGGTCCTCAGCAACTTCTCTAACGGTGATTCGACGATTGGCCAATACCATTTTCTCCACTTCATTAATTTTTTCGTCTGTTGTTGAAGTGCTCGGGCGTCCGGCACGCTCTTCGTCGTTCACATCTTCTCGGCCTTCTGAGAACATTTTGTACCACCGATAAACGTTGCTTTGGTCCAAGGTAGCTTCTCCGTATGCCACAGTCAACATTCGGAATGCATCCGCGCACTTAATTTCGTTTTTCACACAAAATTTGATACAGGTTCTTTGATCCATTTTTTTGAATAGGTAAAAATCGAAGACGATCCAAAACACGTGCTAGCAAAGCAGCTGTCAACAATTAAGTGAACATTCAAAATGACCGAGCTTGTCGGCATAAGTGAGAGACATGAGTACCAACATAACGCCACAAAAAAATCGAAATTCGAATATACGTAACCCGCGAAAATTCAAAATTCGCGATACTTTTTGAACACACCTCGTATTAAAGAAATGGAGATAATTTTAGATGATTTACGAATGCATAAAACGATTTTGTTTGCGGAAATATTCCATCATATTTTCATATTTTTACCCTTTTCCAGATCGTTTTATGGGGAATATTTTTGTTTGATTAACTCAATTCGATGTTTTCTAAAGACATCTTATCTTTAAAATAAACATCCCAAACCATTTAAAACATGCACCATATTACATCTATTTCAACAATTTTACTACAGTCCCCTTAATGAAAGTTAATATGGATGTAGAAAACCCAGGCTGTTGCAGATTGCTAGTTTAACTCTGTATACCTAAAAGCTTAAGCATTTACCCTAAAAGGTGACTAGCTGCATTGATTGTATGTTTTTGCTTAAATTGCCTTTTGCATTTCCCAACAGCTTAAGGCTGTTATTGCACAGAGAGACAGTCAGCAGTCATTGGATACGACAACTACGAAATTGCGATAAATTTTTGAAAATCAAACACCCGATAGTTTTTTTGGTATTCTTAACTTTCCTTCTTTTTCCTTTGTCAAGATTAAAGAGAAAGCAAAGCTAACTTCGTCTGTGCCGAAGTTTAAATACACTTGAAACTTTTGTGACCACTGAATAAATTTTGTGACCAACGGCTTAATTTATAAGTCTTGTGCCATTGAAATATTAAAAAAAAATATTAAAAAAATTTGTATGGCTGCTACAAGAAGTGACCATCCGATTTTTGTGGTTCCCACATATGTGCAGTGTGCAGCTAAAAGATGACTCTGTGAAAAATTTCAGCTCGATAGCTTCAAAACTGAGGGATTAGTTTGCGTAGAAACAGACAGACGGACGGACAAAGCTCAATCGTCTTAGCTCGTCATGCTGATCAAGAATATACGACGTGTGTTCAAAGGAAAAGGTGAATTTTTGAATTTTCGCGGGCTGTGTTCATTCGATTATCGATATTTTTTTTTGTTATATTCGGAAACATATGCTTATTAAATGTTTGCATTAGCAGCCAATTTCGATTAGTAGCTTGTTTTTGGCAACTGAAAAGCTTGGTCACGTTTTTGTGTGCTCTAAGATTTTTTGCTAAATTTTGAGCAAAAGAAACGTCGCATAAGTATCGCTCAGGAGTTGTTGAATGCTCAAACGGGTCGTAACTGGTGACGAAACGGGGGTATATGGTTATGACATCGAAACCAAGGCCCAATCATCCCAATGGAAGCGGCCAGATGAGCCAAGACCGAAAAAAGCACGTCAAGTTCGAAGGTATTGCTCACTGTTTTCTTTAATTACAATGGTGTGGTGCATCATGAGTTCCTGCCAAGAGGTCGTACAGTTAATAAGGAATACTACAAGGAAGTGATGCAACGTTTGCGTGAAGCAATACGGCTCCAACGCTCGGAATTGTGGAAAAACAAATCGTGGACGATAATGCAACAGCTCACACATCAATGCGTGTTCATGATTTTTGGGCCAAAAACAACACCGTAAGTATGCCTCAACCAGCGTATTCACCAGATTTGGCTCCCTGCGACTTTTTCCTATTCCCAAAACTGAAGAGACCAATGAACCATTCACTTTGACTAAAATCAAAACAGGTCGTTAAACCCATATTCAGATAGAATATTGGAATTGGCTCGCCGTGATGTTTGTTATAAAAACTTAACAGTTCCCTATTAAACAAACAATAAAAATACCTTGGTATTTATAAATACAAAAGGAAGCATACCCCTTTAAATAAATGCACACAAGAAAATCGCGGCACACTTTAAGCACACTCCGAAACGAATTTCTCAGTAATTAAAATAGTGGCCACAAAAAACAGAGATACATTAAACAACCTGCAATGCCAATGCATATACCTTCAGATACCCTAAAGAGCGGAGCTTAAAGCTAGTTCGTGGAATTTGTGCACTTGGAATTCTCAACTACGAGGCCCGTCCCAGAAATGGCCGACCTAGCACAGTAGTGTTGGAAAATGTTCTCAAAAATATTAAAAAGGGGAAGTACCGACTATTAAAGGGTGATTTTTTAGCTTTTATCTTTTTGGCAACACTGGTTTAAACAGCTCACGCACGTTTCGTGTTTTGTTTCACTGTCAAACATCTTCAGTTTGGTCTATAATTTTACCATGAATCGTCTTACAAACGAACAACGCTTGCAAATTATTGAATTTTATTATTAAAATGCGTGCACTGTTAAGAAAGTTCATCGCGCGCTTCTTCCACTTTATGTCTTCCATTTTTTGGTCAGTTTTATCGACCCACTGAAGCGGCTATTCGGGCTTTTGTGACTACATTTCGCACCAAATTTACATTGTTGGACATTAAACCAGCAACACGCTTACGTAGAGTGCGAACAGAAGAAAATATCGCAGCTGTTTCGGCCAGTGTTAATGATGACCATCAATTATCGATTCGTCGCGGTTCGCAGCAATTGGGTCTCTGTTACTCAACAACGTGGAAAATTTTGCGGAAGGATTTAGGTGTGAAGCCTTTCAAAATACAGCTGGTGCAAGAATTGAAGCCGAACGACCTTCCGCAACGTAGAATTTTTGGTAAATGGGCTCTTGGAAAAATTGTGTTCAGCGACGAAGCTCATTTTTTGCTCAATGGGTACGTAAATAAGCAGAATTGTCGATTTTGGAGTGAGCAAGCAAGACCACCAATGGCAAGAGCTACCAATGCATCCAGAAAAGGTCACAGTTGGACCGTACTTTTTCAAAGATGATGCGAATCGTAACGTAACTGTGAATGGTAAGCGCTACCGTGAGATGATATCCAACTTTTTTTGCCCAAAATGCAAGACATGTGGTTTCAACAAGCCGTTGCCACAAGCCACACTTCTCGCGCACTTATTGAGAGGCGAGTTCGGTGAACATTTTATTTCACGTTCGGGACCGGTCAATTGGCCGCCTAGATCGTGCGATTTAACGCCTTTAGAGTATTTTTTGTGGGGCTATGTTAAAGCTCATGTCTATATAGACAAGCCCGCTTCAATTGACGCATTGGAAGACAACATTGAAGCATTTATTCGTGAGATACCGTCAGTCACGATCAAAATTTGCATGAAATAATCTTCAAACATTAAATTATATGGACCGTACTATCGATTCAAATAAAGATTTCATGCATTTTTCTGAACTTTATGTGTTTTTTTTGAAAAACTTTCCTATAGCTCTTAAAAAATCACCCTTTAAAAGCTTAAGTGTAAAGTTTGGTGCCTTTACCTTGCACTGTTTTTTTTTTGTCGATTTTAATAGAGGACGCTTGTTATTGATTTGCAAACATGGACAAAATTGATCATCGTTATGTGATACAATACTTTCATATAAAAGGTCTTAGTCCAACCAATATTAAAAAGAAGCTGGATTCTACCTTACGTAATTCTGCTCCCTCGTTTACAACAGTAAAGTATTGGGTGGCTGAGTTTAAGCGAGGTCGTTTGAGCTGCGAAGATGAACATCGTAATGGGCGTCCAAATGAGGTGACCACTTCAGAAATGGTGGCCAAAATTAAAAAATGTGTATTGAGTGACCGGCGATTGAAAGTTCGCGAGTTAGCTGAATGTGTAGGCATTTCAAAAAGTACTGTACATCGCATATTGACCGAAAAATTGGACATGAAAAAGTTATGCGCAAGATGGGTGCCGCGTTTGCTGACTTCAGAACAAAAACAGCCGGCTCACACCTCTGCCGTTGCAATGGCTAAAATTAATGAATTAAAATTTGAATTGCTACCTCACGCCCCTTATACGCCAGACTTAGCTCCCTCTGATTATTTCTTATTTCCAAACTTGAAAAAATGGCTCGGAGGAAAAAGATTTGGCAACAATGAAGAGGTGGAGTCCGAGGATAATGCCTATTTTGAAGAGCTTCACAGTTCTTATTATAAAAAAGGTATCGAAGCTATTGAACATCGCTGGGAAAAGTGTATCGACCTAAAAGGATCCTTTGTTAAAAAATATAAAAAAAAAATGATAAATTTTTTGTGTTTTAGTAATTAGGTCGGCTATTTCTGGGACGGCCCTCGTAGTATCGATGTAATTTGAAAAAAATGTTAATTTCAGTTTGAAAATTAAAATTTTTTTTTGGTATTATTTGTTGTAGTCTAGTGTAAAAAAAATACTACAAATTGTTGTATCTAAATGTTGGAGGTTCAGGCCAAAATGACGACAATTCTGCGTCGTTTGATACCTCGTTGAACAAAATCGGTCCAGTAGTTTTGGCTGAATCGCGTCCGCCATTTTAAAAAACGTGGTTTCGAGAAAAAGGCGCTTAAAGTTTGCAGTTGTTAAGACATTTGGGTCACCTTGAGTCACTAAAAAGGCTATATCTTCTAAATTAATTCGAGTTTTCGAAAATCCTTTTGGGAAAATATTTTTGAATATCTGAGCTATGAAAAAAAGCAACAAAAACAGTCGATTTTTTTTCGGCCCAACTTGTACTACCCCCTTAAATTTTGATACAGAGTATAAAAATTTAGGTATTGAACGCTTTTAAAAAAGTCCTTGATATCTTAAAAAATTTGTACTGCAATATTTGGCAAATGTTTAACGAGAAAAGTACACGAATAAAAGTCCTTTACCCTCTCCTAATGTTTTTAAAATTGTTAGACCATAGACAAAAATTAATAGAACAACAAGGTACATCAATTTTATAGCTGTCGATATCACATGTATCACATGCATTTAGAATATCGAAGCTATTATTATTTCTGCAACATTAAAATCGCAAGTTCATGCTAAATGTATCGACTTCAAAACGACGGAAAAACTGAAAATGAAATAAAAATCAATTTAAATTGTACAATTTATAAATATTATATTCCAAAATTGCTTGAAACATCGCAGAAGTGCCTTGTCTTATAACCATTTTCCGCAGATTGATTTGGTTCACACATACTAGAGTCACTTAATCGAATTATTTAACAATAAGAAAAAAAATAAGCGGAAGTTTTTTTTAACAAAATTTCTCGCAATGATTACCATTTTCCAATCCAGATGTGGAAGCTTACCTAGAAAAGAAGAAACCAATATGAATATGTTAGTATTAATGGAGATAATAAGTTAATTGTTAGGCATTAGCCAATCAATACCACTCAAGAAAAAATATAAAAGTGAAGATAAATGACCATTTATTGGCAACAAACTTATACAAGCTACTTGGGCTCACTGAAAACGATGTAAAGTCCCGTTTCAAATTTCAATATCCCTGGACTTATTATTTATACAAGAAACCTTCAACCTTTACTTTTTCCTTAAGAAGAAGAGAGTATGGTTGGTGTACAACTATTTGTCAAGCGTTAACTTGTGTGTTAAAAAAAAGTCTGCCAGGAAATCTTGCCATTTAAAAATTCAGTTCAGGTTTTATTAGCCAGTAAATCATGACTCATTTTTCAACTTTTCTCCATCGGTGGTTAACCGTTGACACACTTGAAAAATTCAGATTTATATACAGCAGCGGATATATCGATATCTGCAATATGGCCAAATGACATAAACATAAATGACGTAAAAAAAGAACAACAAAAAAAGAATGCGCTCTGTTCTTGACCCTCATAAATCACTTAAATGTAGCGGCAACAGCCACATCAACAACGGCAGCAACAACAACAGCTTTTAGTTCAATTAAGCGGTTGCCAGCGGCCACGTAGCCAGATCCAGAGCCAAAACTGGACCCGGAGCATATGTTAATTTATAGGTATGGTAATGATAGTCTTTGTATGTGTTTGTTTGCCAATGATTTACAACCATTTTTGGTTGTAATTTTATATCTACTTAATTGCCATTTCATAGAGCCCATCTTCAAAACAACTCGTTAGCATCGAACAAAATGCATTAATATCGTGCATACGACACGTGGGCCCGCTCTTAGATGTCATTTATACCCAATTAATGTCGATTTTCCCAAATGCGAAACATTGCGCCAACAACAACCGCGAATAACCACAAAATGCAAATTACAACAAACGCGGGCAAATGCTTTAAATTGAAAGGCCACAGACACTCACTTACACACCCACCTACAAACAGACGCTCATGTTGTTTATGTGCAGTTATTAAAAACTAAAAATCATCAATGCATATGGAAATCGGTTTTAATTGAAATCCCGTGCAAATACAAAATGCGGCCGCAATATGCACAGTGATTCGACATGTGTCAAAAATGCTGGAACTTAAGTTCAGATTGAAATTGTATGCCATTTTAGATTTCCTTCTTTATGTCTTCAGTAGATCTTAAAGCTTGGTTATAAGACAGCAGAGAAAATATTCTAGTAGACAAAAAAAATTGGCAAATAAATGCTACAACGAAAGTAAAACAGAATATTTAATGGAGAAATTGAAAATTATAATGAAGAAACAAGAGACAAACAAGAGAACAAGAGAAAATTCCAACCGAAAAAGCTTTAAGTGGGTGGTACAGGTTGCGCGTGCAGTTTTTAGATGCTTTTTTAAAAATTCACAGAAAGAAAACGAAAAGATATTTTTCAAATAGGTTTTTTTTTATTTGAAAGTTAATGAATGAATAAAAAATAAAAAATTTTTTGTTTTAAAATTGTGACGTCGCACACTGGGCCAGCAGGCCGAAATTTTGATTTTGGAAAAGTCCCACTTTTTTGTTTTGGGAAACTTGATAAAACGATTGTCGGAAACGATTAAGAATATTTATAGCTATTTTATGCCAAAATTTTGAACATTTTCACTTCTTGGTTTTTGAATGGCAGCAATTCAAAGTTGATTTTTCATGAAATTGCTCCAAAAAATGGAAAATTAATAGTCGAAACTAGGAAAGACACAGCTTCTAGAGATTAATTATATATTTTCGGCTACGAACTAGATTTAAATAAAAAAATATAAAGAAGTTTCCAATTGTATTCGTTTTCATAAAAATTGAAAAAAATCAGTAATTTTTTGGTTTTTTTACATTTGGCAACTTTGATTTGAGAGTGCCCACGGGTGCCACTGGCAAATCACTCGTAACATGTCAAATAATTTTGTTTGAACATTGTTCTATAACTGGAGGTATACGCTTTTGCGCGGTTTTGCTTTGGATTTTATTAAATCGCTTTTAAAAATGTATCCCCATTTCGCATCGAGCCAGTTTCAATTTTCAAGTCAGCCGAAAAAATGCTTTTCTTTTTAAAACGTCGGAATTTGGACCATGAAGCAACTTAAGCTAAGCATTAATTTTTTTTTTATTTTTTTTATATAAAAATATAATTTTCTTAGAAACAATCTACCTTATATCCTCTCTGAAAATTTGGCTTAAGTCTAACCACAAGTTTTTTTTAAATTAAAAATCCAAAAAGTTGAAAAATTTTCCAACTTTGACTTGGTTTATCAATATGTTTTAAAATTTCTTTTTTTTTTAATTATGTGCGTTAAGTTCAATCTTTTAAGAACATTTCGCAAAAAACTTTAGCTTCCTAGCTAGTCTGGTGTAGAAATGCCAGAGTTTTGGCCAAAAATGAGATTTGTGGCCCACAGTGCGTCGGCTGAAAAGTTTCTTGTCTGAGGAAAATGGTATGAGGAAAAATGTGCGCCCATGGCGGCCGTGATTCGGCGTCACCCTGTTATCTGAATTCAAAAAGGAAAAAAGATTCTGGTTAAGTATCGATGTAATTCTGGGCTAAGCCTCAGATTTGGGAAAAAGTAAATTTTTGACAAAATGGAGGCACTTCGAAAATGAAAGATTTGTTTTGGTATTTATATTTGTAGTCTATTATAAAAAAAATACTAAAAATGTTAGTATCTAAAAGTTGGAGGTTCAGGCCAGAAAGACGACAATTCTGCGTCGTTTGACACCTCATTGAACAAAATCGGTCCAGTAGTTTTGGCTAAGTCGCGGCCGCCATTTTGAAAAACGAGGTTTCGAGAAAAGCGCGCTTGAGGTTTGCAGTTGCTAGGACATTTGGGTCACCTTGAGTCACTAAAAGGGCTATATCTCCAAAACTAATTCGAGTTTTCGAAAATCCTTTTGGAAAAATATTATTGAATATCTAAGCTATGAAAAAAGCAAAAAAAAGTCGATTTTTTTCCGGCCCAACTAAGAAAAATCAAGTAAAACAAGTAAGAAAGTAGGTCAAGCCCGAATATGTTATACTCTGTACCTGTGAAGTGCTGCCTATTACCGTTGCGACAGATGCTGCCATAGTTTTTTGTTTTCCTTATATCCCGAGCATCTTTCATCCGATCTTTACCATTCCTTTAGCGGATCAATAAATAATCCTGATTACTACATATGTCCAGAAGAAACGAACCTTTTATCTTTAAAACTGTGGGAGATATGACGTTTTTTTCAAATTGCTGGGAGCGTGAGGGGGCGTGGCAAAAATTTAAAATAAACTTGATCTGCCTGCAAGTATAAGAAGCATATGTCCCTTACATGTCAAACGTCTATATCTTACCATCTCTGGGATCTGTTTGTTCATATTAACAGACGGACAGATTGTATTTACTTTATAGGGTCGGAGATGCTTCCTTCTGGCTGTTACATAATTTTGCACAAACTTATTATACTCTGTGTACCTCTGTTACAAAAGAAAAGCACCCTAGTGGGCATAGAGCAGTGGTGTCCAAACTCACACACAATCACCAAACTTGCCAACCACGCGTGGCTGCCTTTTCAAATTTTGGACATCGCTGACATAGAGCGTCTCGGAATATTTTGTAAATTTGTGTGCTTAGTTAAATCAGTTTCAGTTTGGATGTTTAGGTCGTTGGGATGCAGGGGTCTTTGTGAATACTCTTGTTGCGAATGTACCGTAGTGCTACAATAAGGGTTCTTAGAAATTTTGATAGTCATCTTTGGAGAACACTTATTTATTATGAACACTTCCAGTTTAGGTGCACTGAGAAAACAAAATTAACTACACCTCGCGAGTCAAATCGGCATTTCTTAACGAAATGTAGTAAAATGTAGAAAACAGAAAGATACACTTGGCATGTAGAAATCTACATGCTACTTGTAGAAAAAAAATGTAAGCGAAACATGTTAAAAAGGTTAGTCCTGCGTGAACAAAGGCAAATGGTTCACGACTTGAGAAAACCAGCTCATTTCCAGATAACTTTTATATATCTATACTCTGTACCAAAGGTACATAGCGTATAATAAGTTTGTGCAAAAGCCATGTCCGTCTGTCCGTCTGTCTGTCCGTATGAACGCACAGATCTCAGAGATGGTAAGAGATAAAGGTTTGACATGTATGGGACTTATGCTTCTTATACTTGCAGGCAGATCCAGTTTATTTTTAATTTTTGCCACGCCCCCTCCCGCCCCCGCAAATTGGAAAAAACGTCATATCTCCCTCAGTTTTAAAGATAGAAGGTTCGTTCCTTCTGGACTCATTTAGTAATTAGGATTAATAATCGATCCGCCAAAAGAATGGTCGCAACAGTGATGGGCAGCACTTCACATTTACAGAGTATGTTATAGTCGGGCTTGACCGACTTTCTTTCTTGTTTATACTGCAATATAAATACCACTCGAAAATTTAGGTTTTTATACCCTGTTCCCATTGAAAATGGGAAAAGGGGGATCATGAAGTTGTGAAAAAGAATGTAACAGGTAGAAGGAAGCATTTGCGATCCTATAAAGTATATATATTCTTGATCAGCATCAACAGCCGAGTCGATTTAGCCCTGTCCGTCTGTCCGTCCATGCCACGCGTTTGTGTGTATGTTTGAGTGTGTGTATGTGTGAGTGTGTGTGTATGTAAAGAAAAAACACACGAAATCAAGGGAACAGGGTATTTTGTAGTCGGGGCACTCGACTGCAGCTCCCTTACTTGTTTCATTTAGAAAACTGTTCTTCACACTTGACGCGTAGGTTTTCTATGTGAATATTACGGAATTCAAATGCTGAATGCCACAATGCAACGTGTTGTTGATCCTAATTGCTCATCGTCGCTAGTTGCTTCCCTTTATAACTGTGGTTTGCGTTATTGCCGCGCGAGTGGCTGATAGTCGTATGGGTGAAGATGCCTGTATTTGTGTCTAAATTCCCGAGTGGTTGGAAAATTTCTGTCAAAAGTGTAGGAAAACTAGATTTTTATGTTGCTTATTGCCAGAAGAAACATCTCCGACCCCAGAGAGATAAATTCTTGATGTATGGGACTAAAACTTCTTGTACTTGCAGGCAAATCAGATCCCCCAGAGTACAGAGTATATTATAGTCGGGCCTTACCGGTTTTAGTTCTTGTTATTTTTGTGACTTAAGTGAGAGAATAAATCCGTTCTTAAAGTATCGATGCTCTGAGAAAAACCCCAGAAGATCGTTCTTGATATCAAGAATATTTAATGTTGAACTACGGTAAGAGAGAATATTCTTGGATTCAAAAAGAAAATTACTGAAATCAAGAATATTATTTCGAGAAGAGTATTTTTCTTATTCTTGTTTGGCCCGAAATTTCTATCACAACCGTTTGACGATCTCGGCCGCTGCTAATAATGCCCGTCACTCGCCTCTATCTTGTGCGAGCTGTCACCAGTTGGTCAGTTTAAGCGCCTCAAAGTCTTTCAGCACCTAGAGTGCTGAATCTTAGAATTTGTCTTCTTGATATCAAGAATAAATCTTCTGGTTGCAAGCAAAATAAAGGTCTCGATTCCAAGAATAGATCTTCTTGGTTGCCAGCATAAAAAAGCTCAGTGGTGGGCAGGGAGGGGTCGGGTCGAGGGAAGGGGTCAGGGGTCAGGGGTTGTAGTGGTCGGAGGGGGAGGGGGAGAGGGGTGGTTGTGGGGGGTGTGCTACCACAGTACCAACCAGCTCCACTCCTTTCGTTGTGATTCATTTCAAATTTTTTTTTATTTTATTTTATTTACCCTTACTGGGGCTCGAGCTCGGGACCTCGAAATCCTGAACTCACTGACGTCACCGCTCAGCCAACGACATCACGCCTCAGGAGTTTACCGCGGCGTCTAAGTCGTATTATAAATTGACGGTGCCAGGGCCAGCCAATGCTGAGAGCGTGAGAGAGAATTGTTCTCTTTAGTTGCTCGCGCTCTTAGTTTTTTGGCTCCCTCACTTCCGTCGCCATCAAACTCGAAGTCGAGAACGATTGTGTTCACGGATTCGAAAAGATTTCTACTAAAAAAACCAAGAAGAAAAAATACTGAATCCAAGAAGATTTCGTTCTTCATTTCTCTGGGTGCAAGCTTATTCCAAATTCATAAAGATTTTGATTTCACTTATGAACGCTTTGAGATTGTCTTAAGAACGATTTGCGCTCACAAAGTTTTTTTATAGCTTGAACATTTCTCAAGAACATTCAGTGCTCACAATATGAGCCCATCATGATCAAGTATGAAGAAACAATTTGTTTGCTACTTGAACATATCTAAATTTTGAGTTTTCAGCTCGCGTTGCCCATCCAAGAACATTACAAAATATTGAATTTTGCCAATGAAAACTTTCCTGTTGTTCTGTAATTTCCACTTCCACTAAGGACCTCTTGACCCAAATTTGTTATTTTCAACCACATTCCATTAAGTTGTTCATGCTTAAAGATTTGAAAGAGAACTTTCGAACTGCGAAGTGTTATTTGTCGAAATCAACTTGATGCGTAAATATTTAGGACACTGTGTTGACAACATTTCCAGATCAATGCGGCAAAAACCACAGAAAAATGTTCAAAGCAATGAGAAAGAGGTAAAAACCAGCCGGGTAATGCATAAGGACACACGAACAGATGGGACAGACAGTCCCGGTCCGACGAATGCAGAAAATGCGTTCTAGGCAGTCGCTGCTGCGAATCAATACGCAACCGTCCGTAAATTGCAACACAAAACAAGCAAAAAAAAGTAAAACAACAAATCTAGACCATAGCAGAGAAAAAAGAAGGAAAAACTGCACAAAAACACAACTATTCACAATAGAATTCATGACAAAAATATTTTCCTGGCGCAAGTGCTGCACCTAAAAGTATGCAGCAAAGTTTCACTGACGGATTTTTATTTGCCATTTTGGCAGAGCAAAGACTTAGCAGCAGCAACCACGTTGACCGCAATTAAAGCGAAAAGTGCAGGTGCATAGCGGAGTGGGAGCAGTAACAAAAGACAAGCGAAATGCTGAGGTACCTAGACAGTTGAGTGAAAATTTAGCACAAGAAATTTGCTGTCAACAAAAAAAAAGAGTGAAATTGTTTCTATTTTTTTGTGTTTTAAGAAAAGACAAAGGCAGCATCCGGGTAAGAATGAGGCAGAGAGGGAGTAAGGCAATGTAAGCTTAGACCAGAGGGATTTTTTTTTGTGGTTTTGACATATGTCAGTTGACAGCACAACTGTTATTGGTGAATTCTTAAAGTTTAAAAGGAATTTCCAGGCCACGAGGTAAAAAACATTTTGTCAGGACTTTTGTTTTTATTTATTTGCGCAACCTATGAAATGTGAGATGAATCAATCAGGCATGTTTCATTCCACTTTGATGTGCAAACAAGGGAAATTGGATTTTACTTTTCAGTTGTTTTATATTAAACAAAGCAAATTTCAGTTTTCAGTACAGATGCTTTATTCCTTTAATTTTTGTTGCACAGAGTATATTTACTTCTTAACAAATTTATTTCTTGTGACAAATGTCACAATTATTAAGCACTTCATTGTTGAAATGAATCAGAACTAGATGAAAAGGATCAAGACACAAATTTTCTTTAAGCCTGCAGCTTATGTCATTCATCAGAAACTCAACTGCAATGGTAAATCATAAATCAGTTAGCTTTAATCGAAATTATCTGCTGAAAGTGCACAATAACATAAATTTGTATAACTTTGTTATTGGTTGTAGTTTTTTTGGAATAGTTCAAGCAATGTTATCAACTCAATGTGTGTATTTGTAATACTTTTTGCGTTTAATGTAATCCAACTATTTCTTTACCATAAACTTGCATTTTGAGTCCTGTGTGGGTCAACTTTGTTTGCACTTTGTTTGCCGTGTAGGAAATGTATCGAAGCCTGCAAACGACAGATGGCTAATGCCACTTCTGCTGCACCTTCTTCCCAAGCCCCAACATATTGTTTGAGAGTTGAGTCAGCTGTTTGGCCCATTTTTGCATTTTGTCATCGTTAGACTTGAGGGGAAGGTGTAACGAGTGTAGTTTAGGTTGCAATTAAAATTGTTAACTGTGCCGTAAAATCGCATTGGAGCTGTTGTAGTTGTTGTGGTTCCTGGCCTAAGCAGCTGTCACCTATGGCAGGGCCACTACGAAGAATTTATGGCATAAATAATTTAGCCGGCAATTTTGCGGTGGGGAGAGCAAACAGCAAGAAAAAAATACTAAATTAGACCAACGAAAATGAGGCTATCGAGTGAGGTTATTGACACGAGCTTAAAGCATTTTGTTACGTTCTTTTGCGTTTCACTTCACTGGCTACGCAGGTCCTTAAAGTCCTGCATTTAATGGCGGGCAATCAATTTCCATGCATCAAGCCAGTTAAAGCTTAACTCGACAGTTGCCAGCTGTCCCTGCCCAATGAACAGAAGCTCATGGCAAGCAGACACAAACGATTCACTGGGGGACTTTTTATCACTCTTTGGGCAAGTGTTGCCTACTTGGAGGCGCAAGAATATATTGTCGATTTTCTCAAGCATAAAACTGACAAGGGCAACAACACAACTCGTAGACATTGCATAAGAGACGCAGGCATGGAAACATGTGTTGCCCACACCCCCCTGGATGATGCATTTTTCCGTAGAGCCGCCCAAAAAGCATGCAAATGAGTTTTCCACATACTTTTGCTTGCCATGTCAAATGCCAAAAACTCGACCCGGGCGACAACTGTCAACGCAGCTTGTCGACGCCTAAATGTATGCAATGAATTTTGTGCCCGCATATTTGCATGAAGAACTTTTGCTCCCAACCTTGGGGCAACTGAAAAACTTTTGTGGCCCCCTCGTAAAGAATACATAAGTGAGGAACGCAAGGCGACCTTCTTTTAAACAACTGGTAAATATTTATAGTCTAATTGGGATCACATACAAACGAATATGTGCAAGACATTCACCGAAAATGTATTGCCTACTTTGTGGCGTCAAACCAAAGAAACCTTCAATTACGCCGCACACACAAAAGGCATTCAAATCTCAACCTTCGATAGATGGCGCGTCTTTTGTGCTGCTGACACTTGTCAAAGCTTAAGGAATTGCCATATAAACTACACTATATACATCTACATGTTTATGTTGTATATAGGTAAGCGGTATGACGGCACAGTGACACGCGATGCATTCGATTTGTCAAAAAATAAAGTGATTATAGTTGACAACTCAATAAGTATGAAAAGTTGGAAGATAGTTGCTTATAACCCATATTTTTCTAACCCGCTTACATAAATAGTTTCTTAATATACAGGGGAATAACAATGGTATAACTCATACGTCACTCATTCCATACAACGAAATTGAGTCGTTTGATTCGGTCAAACAAACCTTCTCAGAATAGTTAAATATAAGGTCTAAGCTGACGAGTATACATATAAACTAAGTCATGAGGTTTTAACTAAAAAATAGAGGAAAGTTAACTTCGGCTCAAGTGAAGTTTGTATACCCTTGCAGTTTTTTTTTTCTAAATAAGACTACTTTTCGGACCTTACTTTTCTATGGGAGCTATACTATGTAGATGCCCGATTTCGACCAAACTTAGTGGAATCATGGAATAACATAACAAACTAACAAGTGCACTTTTGAAGGCGATTCCATTTAAAACAAAAAAGTTTTTCTTTTTCGACCGATCATTCATACTGCAGCTATATGCTATAGTCATCCGATTTTGACAAAACTTTGTAGAATTGTGTAAAAGTATATAAAATAATTACATGCCAACGTAAGGGATGTTTCCATTAAAAAAAAAGGATTTCACACAAGAACTAGTTTTTCGATCGATCGTTCCTATGGCAGCTATATGCTATAGTCATCCGTTTTTGACCAAACTTTGTAGAATTGTGTGGAAGCATATAAAACAAATACAAGCAAATTTTGAGGACATTTCCATTGAAAACAAAAAAGTTTTTCTAGAGCCCAATTTTAAACGACATGATCTCTCAGGTGAGTTTTGTATTTGAGTACTCGTATGTGTCAGCCCGTGTAAAAAGGAGTCTGAGCCTTCTCTGCTGACCGCTCAGGTGTAATTGAACCGGCTCAAATAAAACTAACCACACAGCAGAACGCTCAATGAACCATTGGTTTTGAACCTGAGTCAACTAAGCTTCTCAGACAGTGTAAGTGCTGAACTAAGTTGCCCAGCTGAGTTTTTTGGAATTCAGGTCAGAAAAACTCAGCTGAGCGATCAGGTCGTGTAAATTGAGCTTAACTAAAACAACTTTTCTGACTCCACTTTTCTAGGACAGCTGTACTATATAGATGTCCGATGTCGACCAAATTTGGTGGAATCATGGAAAAGCATAGTTATCTAAGAAAAACGAAGTTTGAAGGCGTTTCCATTGAAAACGAAAAAGTGTTTCTCACTAAAACTAGTTTCGACTGATCGTTAGCTATATGCTATAGTCTTCCGATCACGTCGGTTCCGACAAATGTGCAGAGTATTTGTAACAAAAGACTTCGTGCAAAGTTTGGTGAGGATAGCTTTAAAACTGACGGAGGAGATAGCATAGAAACAGACAGAATAGAGACAGAATATATATACTTTATGTGATCGGAGATGCTTCCTTCAATGCGTTACAAACATCCGGCCAATTTTATAATACACTCTGCAACGGTATAAATACGTTATAGCCGCATTTTTATACTGGCAAATCCACCACGGACCAGATATTCACATTGCGACAAATTCTGGAGAAGACCCAAGAGAGATGTATCGACACCCACCACCTTTTTGTTGACTACAAAGCCGCCTTTGACACGCCGATAAGGTCAAAGTTCTTTGAAGCCCTGTCTACCTTTGGTATTCCAGCAAAGTACGTTCGACTTTGCATGATGACGTTGAGAAGCACACAAAGCTCCGTCAAAATAGGTAAAGACCGCTCCGAGCCTTTCGATACCAAAAGAGGTTTTAGGCAGGGTGATACCTTATCGTGCGACTTCTTTAATCTGCTGATGGAGTACATACTGCGCCAGTCCCCAAATCCTAACAGAACGGGCACCATCTTTACCAGAGATAACATGCTACCTGCATATGCCGATGATATTGATATCATCGGCAAAAGCGAATCTGTGGTAAAAAAGGCGTTCTCAGAGATAGAGAAGCAGTCAAAACTTATGGGCTTAGCGGTAAATGAGGATAAGACAAAGTACCTACAATCAACGCGCAGTGAGTCTACGCTTGGACAATCTGTTGCAATGGGAGACTACAACTTCAAGGTTGTTAAGGAATTTGTCTACCTCGGAACGACGATAACCAGCGACAACAACCCCGTCGACAGCCCGGCAATCGGGTCACGCCCCGGACCGACGCAGTACCTACCATACGCCCAAGGATTGCCAACCCCGGCACACGGAACCAATTGTACGAAACTCTTTCTGCTTACCCCTCTATCCTATGCATTTTTCCACTAACTGGCGGCAACGCCGGCCGCCTCTCGACTTCATTACCGCGCCGGTGATGTTGAAACTAACCAGGGCCCCTAGTCTACCTGTGCTCAGTGTGTGCTAGGCGAATCACGCGGGAGTGGCTCGTCCTCTGCCACTCCTGCAGAAATTGGTGCCACTACGCTGTCGGGATTAGCCGATCCAGCGATCACAACCAAACTTCGCATGTCCATCGACCCAGTGGACCGTCGTCCTACACTTCCACCCATCCGATCGTTCCACCCTTAAGCACCGCCCCCGCAGCCCCGCTGCCCACACCACGTCTGCCCAGTCCACCCAGACCACCACCGCATGTTACTGCCCAAACCGCCGCACCCAAAATCAGCACGCCGAAGGTTTTAAAGTCCTCCAGTGGAACTGCAACGGCGTCCAAAATTGCAAAAATTACGGACTACATTCTCGGAAGGGAATGTCCTTGCAGCCCTCAGACTAAATTAACCCGAAGCTCGCTACCTCAACGCTAACTACACTCTGATACGGCAGGACCGCGACGAATAAAGGCGGAGGACTCGCTTTCCTCATCCAAACCCGTTAGCAAAGCCCATACCCATCACCAGAACACGAGCCCTTGGGTTCAAGGTATCGCATCGAAGCGTATCGAGGAGATGATGTACTAAATGTGTACATCCCTCCTGTAGCTGCCTGCGCACAGGTATCGCCCGAACATCCAAGACTTGCTAGTGGGAGAGCTCCGTCTCGTCCTCGGAGACTTTAACGCCCACAGCAGGCCTGGTTTTCGGCCCTGGGACTGATGCCAGAGGCGAATTTGGAGCAATACGCCTCCGACTTCGCACGCTAAATGAGATCACCCAACACGCACCAGCCACACGGGCTCACCCGTCTCTATAGCCAGCCAAGATCACAAGACACACGCTACGGCCTGGCTCGGATCATCTCCCACACGAACAAATCCAGAGCGGATTTCATTACCGCTGAAAACCGCACCTTTGTGAATTTCGGCAAATCTGACTGGGTGGATTCGGTCCGCACGAGCGGGTTGCCCTGCTTTCCCCTCCCACCTGCGTCCACAAAGGTGAACGCCACTTTAGGGATATTATTAACAAAGCAGCAAAACGTTGCATCCCCGCAGGTCGCATACCGAAAATCCGCCCTCTCTTCCCCACTGAAGCCCTACACTTGGCGGAAAGAAGAGACGACTTACGGAAGTCAGATGCGTCAAATCCGAACATAAAGGTACTGAACGACGAGATTGCTAAACTCGTGAACGAGCACCGAAAAACGAAGTGGCTGCAAAATTGGAGAATTGGACAAGGGATCCAAAGATTAGAGCACCATAAAGCAGCTACTAACCCCAGGAGATCAAGTCACTATCCCTTCGACGGCAACACACCCGCCAATCCCACAAAGCGCCCAGCCTTTAATAGGCTTTGTCCCCCACACCGCGCGACCTCCGTCCGTATCAGACGATCACCCATCACCTCGCCCATCAGGGGTGCAACCCAGCATACCCGGAGCCAGCGACACATTGGACCTCTGGGATCGATTCCTACCACGTCTAAATCTTAGCACAAAACTCTTGTAACCCTAGTATCTGGAAGACTGGGTTATCCCGATCCAAAATCAGGAAACCAGCTGCAGATCCCCAGACCTAAACACTGCCTCAGTAAAAATCTAGGCCTTACCCCGACCCTTGAGCACCTTCCGCACACCAAACCCAGATCCGGCAAAAACGCTCTCGAGCACACGGCGGTCACATCTGGAAAGCACCCCGAAGGCATTCCTACCTATGCTTCGATATGGTAACCAAACCGCTCCCCTAGCACACACCTCCAAAGGATGGCTTGCAACTATTAGCTGACCCAGGCCCAGTGGAGTTTAGGGAGCGCTTTCCAAGATTAGAATAACAAACAGGAGTCCCACAGGGCGGAGTTCTCTCCCCTCTGCTCTTTAACTCTATGTTTCCAAAATCCCAACACCTCCTGAATACTCATTTACTCCAAATCTCACAGAAGATCGGCAGAGGTTAAACCGCCGCTTATCACAGTCTTTCGGAAGGACCTAAGCCTCTCAGCAGAAATCCGCGATCTTCACCACATACGAGAGGTGACCATGCCCTTGACATACATACAAGGACACACTATTCCAACGGTGAAGTACCCAAGGATCCTCGGGGTCACTATGACCCGCTACTCACTTTCTCCAAACACGCTGACGATTAGGAAAGTGAGAACCGCAGGTCCTAAAAGCCATTCGGCGCCCTGGGGCAACAAAACCATCACCACTACCACAAAGCATGATAACTAGCGGCCCCGTCTGGTCACCAGCCATTAGCACCCAGTGGCGGAACCCCAGCTGGGCAACGCGGCCCTCGGGTGGCCACTGAGCCACGTTGCCACCCGACACGCCAGGAGACTGAGATCTTGCACGACCACAGCCCGACCAGCATACTTACTTGATGGAACCACAACCACACTACCCGCCACGAACCGAGTTTACCTAGGCAAAGCCCAGCCTTGGGAGCGTACCTCCTCTACCCGGCACCGACCCACACAAATCGTGCAGCTCCGGAGGCTCCGGACAACTAGTCTGGGGCACCCAACCCACCGAGGAACCCCCCAGACACTCGGACTACACTGTCCCAACTGCCTCAGAGACAGCTTCTAAATAACTACCCGCGCGATAAACCCGAAGTAGTTGACACCTGACAATGCGGTAACGGCCCCATGACCCAAGCACCTCTTCAACTGCCCCCTAGACCCCACTGTTCTCACTCCACTAGATCTCTGGACCCATCCGGTCGATAAGGAGTTCAAGAGCAGAGACCCTCTCGGAAAACGAAAATTGCGCTATACAAGTCGCTTATCATCCCAGTCCTGCTATATTCGGCGCAGAAGCATGGACAATGACAAAAGAGGATGAGGCGGCAATTGGCGTGTTCGAGAGAAAAGTTCTTCGGAGGATTTATGGACCTCTAAACGTTGGCGGCGAATTTCGCATCCGAATGAATCGCGAACTGTATGAGCTCTATAGGGACACTGACCTAGTCAAGCGCATAAAACAACAGCGTTTGCGCTGGATAGGACATGTTACCCGTATGGATGATAACGCTCCAGCAAAGCGTGTGTACAATCGGCATGCGATAGAGTTGGGAGGCACTCCCCCGCCTGGTCGACCAAAGCGGAGATGGCGTGACCAGGTGCAGGGAGCCATTGCGAACCTGGGAGGTCGCTTCTGGTGGAATGTCGCTCGGGACGGAGGCGAGTGGCGGGCATTAGTGGCAGCGGCCGAGACCGTAAAACGGTTGTGATGGCCAAAGAAGAATAAGATACCCTTGCAGAGGGTATTATGTTTGTAACGCAGAGAAGGAAGCATCACCGATCACATAAGGTATATATATTCTTGATCAGCATGACGAGCTGAGTTAATTTAGCCCTGTCTGTCTGTCCGTCCGTCTGTCCGTCTGTTTCTATGCTATCTCCTCCGTCAGTTTTAAAGCTATCCTCACCAAACTTTGCACGAAGTCTTTTGGTACAAATTTGCTGCACATTTGCCGGAACCGGACGGATCGGATGACTATAGCATATAGCTGTCATAGGAACGATCGGTCGAAAAACTAGTCTAGGTGAGAAAAACTTTTTTTGTTTTTAATGGAAACGCCTCCAAATTACGTATTTCTTAGTTTACTATCCTTTCCCATGATTTTACTAAGTTTGGTTGAAATCGGATGACTATAGCATATAGCTCCCATAGGAACGAAGGGTCGAAAAACTAGTTTGAGTGAGGAAAACTTTTTTGTTTGTAATGAAAACGTCCTTTTATTGGCATATTCTTATTTTATATACTGTAACACACTTCTGCAAAGTTCTACTATAGCATATAGCTGCAGGGTGAATGATCGGTCAAAAAAGAAGTTCTAGTGAGAAAAAATTTTTTGTTTTAAATGGGATTGCCTCCGAATTTCGTAATTAACAGTGTTTTATGCTTTTCCATGATTTCACCAAGTTTGGTGTAGATCCCATAGAAAAGTAAGGTCCAAAAAGTAGTCTTAGTTAGAAAAACTTTTTTGTTTTCAGGGGAATCTGCAAGGGTATACAAAACTTCGGCCGAACCGAAGTTAACTTTCCCCTATTTATTTTGCTTGGAACGCCCCTTGTATTCTTGATCAGCATCAACAGCCGAGTCGATCTAGCCATGTCCATCTGTCCGTCCGTCCGTCCGTTTGTCCGTATGAAGAAACAGATCTCAGAGTTTGTAAAAGATAGAGGTTTGGCATGTATGGGACCCATGCTTCTTATACGTGGTGTGTTCAAAGGAAAAGGTGAATTTTGAATTTTTTAGAAAAGTACTTATTTATTCATCAATATCCATTTTGTCCCTTTTAAAGTTATCGCCCTCGGATATAATAAACTTCTGATTACGCTTTTTCCAATACACGAAGCTTTTCTGAAATGCGCTTTTCGACTTTGTTTTGCATAACGTTGCATAACTTCTTTGTAGTATTCCTTATTAACTGTACGACCTCTTGGCAGAAACCCATGATGCACCACACCATTGTAATCAAAGAAAACAGTGAGCAAAACCTCGAACTGGGCGTGCTTTTTTCAGTATTGGCTCATCTGGCCGTTTCCATTGGGATGATTGGGCCTTGGTTTCGATGTCATTACCATATGCCCACGTTTCGTCAATTGTTATGACCCGTTTGAGAAAACCCGGTCATTCAACAACTCCTGAGCAATACTAATGCGACTTTGCTTTTGCTCAAAATTTAGTCAAAAATCGAAAAGCACACTAAAACGTGACTAACCTTTTCAGTTGCCAAAAGCAAACTACTAATCGAAATCGGCTGCTAATGCAAACATATGATAAACATATGTGTCGGAATATAACAAAAACAAAATATCGATAATCGAACGTCCACAGCCCGCGAAAATTCACATTTTCCTTTGAACACACCTCAATCTAGCAGGCAGATTAAGTTAATTTTTAATTTTTACCACGCCCCCTCCCGTCCCAGCAAATTGAAAAAATCGTCATATCTCCCGCAGTTTTAATGTTAAAGGGTTCTTACCTTCAGGACATTTGTACACAGAAAAAAATAATGTCAATATCAATTTGATATAGGCTGCTCAATTTGGGCTGACGAGCTCTAATTTGAGCACCGAGGATTTCAAATTAAAATAGTTTATTTATGAAAATACAAAAAATCTGAAGTCTGATAGAAATTTTCTTATATATTTTTGAATGCTAAACTCGAAAAAAGATATCAAATGGGATTGTTTTTAAATATGAATTTTTAACAAGTGATTAATACCGGAACTGTTAACCGAAATAAACCATTTCTGATAAAAATGTTTTTTTTTTTAGAACCGAATAACGTTTACCGTTGTTACTGGAGCCGACAGAATCGAAATGAAACCGAAACGAAACGGTTTCGGTTTTCTACCTTTTCAAAGCACATCGTAATTTGGGTCAGAAGTTTGTAAAGTAAAGAAGGAAAATAGTAATTTTCTTCTTCTTTTTGTCAATATAAAAGTGAGCGTAGAGTCAGATCAGAGAAAATAATCAAGAAAAGTCGAGGCGAATAAAAATGCTTTTCTAAAAAATCTTAAAAATTCATAATTTTTGATTTATATAATTTTTCCAATGAAATCGATTTTGGAGTTCAGCATTCCAAACTACCTTAAAAAAGCTTTGATAGAATTGGGTCTTTTAGGCTGTAAACGAGTGTTATTCTCAAAATGTACACTTTCGATATACGAAGGTATGTACAGGCTCTTAATGCCATACTGAACATTTTTACATTGCCACAATTACCTATCATTTATTGGATTTCATTATTTCTTTTCTGAGGTAGAGATTCAGAGGACTATTTTTTAGAAATTCAGAATCTAGAGGTTTTGATTCCGGAGCATCCTAACAAGAATACAGTTGAAAAATTGTGGAAGCTGCACAATTTCATGAGAACGACGGGAATATTTGAAGCGAGGATTGGATACCATAGCAAATTTTCTATTGTTTTATAATTGAAATGTACATGAAGTGATAATCACTAAGGAATAATATGAGAAAAATTTATTCGATCTTGAAGATTTAGGAAATCTTTTCTTATAATCGAGCTAAGTTCGCTCTCATTCCGGGGTTTATTTTATAGTAATTGAACGGAAAAAGCAAACAAAGTTAAATAGAATAGAGTTGAAAGCGCCTGAATAAAAAAATTCGGAATCAAAAGTTAATGTTTGGATTAAGAAATTCGCATTTCGATTAAGAATTTTCATTGTTACCGTTCTTTTGACATCAAACATTCTTGATCGAAGCATGCAATTCTTAAACTAACATTTTTGTGTTTTAAAAAATATTTTTTGAGAGTTTCTTAGCCCCCCCCCCCAAAGTCAAATTCCAGATCCACGCCTGCTCTTTTCTGAATATTACTTTGACATAGGAACTGAAACTTTTATTTAATCTTTTAGACTCGAATTTTTGAATTTGAATATATGTATTCATATAATTGTATTGTTAAGTTTGAAGTGGCTGCAGAATGTTCTCTTTGCTACCACTGTTTAAGGCTTTTGTGAAGGGTACACATCCCTACATTTATATTAGGTAAGTATGGGAATGGGATGGACCAGTTCGTTGAGCAGCTGCTGGTTTCAAACGGCACAAGAAACTCTAACTCGCTCTTGCCTTCTCGCACTTCTCGCACACACACAAAGCTTCGGCCCCTTAACTGTCATAAACTAGGATTATGTTGCATAAGCCGAGACGCCTCTTGGTTGGGCCTATTTCGTGTTCAATTTTAAAAGATTTCCTTGCTTTGGGTTGCCTGATAATTACTTTTTCGAGTGTAATTGATGTGTGTATGACTTTTGTTTAGGATGTTATCTACAAATTGAGAGCCAATTAAACTTGCAGTCAAAGCTTCAATTTTCACACACGAACGCACACACACACATACGCATTCGCACACAAACGGAAACATCCTGGGGCGCCTCCTAATCAATATGCGTGTGTCCCAGGACAATGGCTGGCTATTGAAAGCAGTTTGGCCCCGAAAGTTCGGGTTGCTGCTTCATTAAATTTAATTTATAAACTTGCCTTTAGCACTAAATCATGGCCTAGCAGCTGCAGGAGGTAAAAGACAGCGTCTCGGATGCGCTGCCGCAAGAGAAATTGCATAAAATGTCGACCAGTGGCCAAAATGGCGGGCCATAAACATCATTGCCCTTGTTGTTGGGCATAATTTGCTCAACAACAACAAAGGCGAACAAAAAGGGAAAAGAAAAACTGAGTAAATACATACAATAGTATATATTATATGTGGAAGGACCAAATCCAAAGCAAAAAAGCAACAAAAGCAATATTTTAATAGGATGGAAGAAGCTGGAAAAAATCTAAGCTGGTATGGTACGTTTTTATGGCGTGTTTATATACAAATTTAATTTAAATAAAAGTTGAATATTTTTAAAAAATAAACATGATAAAATTTCTGTTAATTGATTGCTTAGACTATTAATTGTATAAATTTTGAAAAAGTTAAAAGAAATTTATAAAGACTAAGCCTGAAGTCATAGCAAAGCGACAGCAAGTTTTAAGAATTTTAGCAATCTAGTTAATGTTAAAATTCTGTCGGAACGCTGAGAAAAGAAAAAAGTTTCCACAGAAATATGAAAATGATTAGCCAGTCTGCTTATCGCATTCTTAATTCTGTTACTCTTTTCTTGGAAGTTGGAAACTATGAGCTCTGGGAGAACGAAAGTTCACTTTTCCGATGTTTCAACTTAGTTTTGAGTAGTTTCTTATAATCTTTAACTAGCTTTCAAGGCTAGCAGTGATGATTCCTTTGGCAATCTGGCTGGACACACACACGAGCACAGGGGGGAACTCACATACATACAGATTGTGTGTTTTTTTGGTCCAAGTCCCCTGCCTTTTCGGTTTGTTTTTTGTTAACGTCCTTTTTTCTTTGCTCGAGCATTTCCGTTTGGCGCTAAAATGTTTGCTACACTTCTTGACTTACGCCAACACACAGCCCAAGTCAGCCACTAGCGGAGCGTTGGCACTTGTGTGTTTGTGTCAGGGTCCCTATCTTAAAGGCATGACAATTTATAAGGCCACGCCCACTTGGGGTTGCCTTTTTCTAGCAAATTAAATGCTTGGGCTGCGTTTGACGGGCGCGTGTGTTGAGTGATTTTTATGCGTGTTGACTTTTTGATACTTTGGGTTAGTTTTTGGGTAGTCATCACCTTAAAGTTGTCATTCTGTGTGCGAGTGTGTGTATGTGTGTGTGCGTAAGTGTCTGCTGGTGGGGTTTTTAATTAAGTTGCTTGTGCAGTGCCAGAAATGACTTGGCCAGGTTGCCAAGATAAAGTTGCAAGCTCACAATTTGAATATGTTGGCAAGCTGAAGGAAGGCCAGGAGTCTGCTAGCGGATACCCTGGAATATAATAAATTATACTTCTAGCTGTTGTAAAATGCAAAGTCCATCGATGGAGACAGCAGAAGTAAAGGAACATGATTTTTTGTTGTTCGATTTTCTATATATCCTCAACAATATACCCTTCCTACCCTTTGAGGCTACTCAAAAATCCTGACGCAAGCTCTTGGCAAGCAAAGACAAGCACTGCCACACACACACACACAACAGTCGCAAATGCAAACGCACACGCAAGCTTGCACTTGCCAGCAACGTGTTGGCGTAGATGCTGCATACTTTCGGGCGCCTGCCAAACTGCACAACAGAAGCAAAAGGCAAACAGGGTCGCGGCCAGAAACATAAAGCGAAGAAAGTTTTATCGTTCGAGTGTGTGTGTGTGTGTGTGTGTAACTCTGCTGCGCTTTTGCTTGTACAAGCAAACATTTTTTCAATGATGCAGAAGTTTTTAATGCGTAGGTGTCCTAACCAACTGTGTGCATATGTGTGTGTGAACTTTATATGTATGTATTTGGCATGCTTTTCATGATGTGTGGTTCCCAGCAGCCTAATCATTTGAACTTTGCCCAACAACTTTTTATTTGGCTGGCTCTTAAGCGAGTATTTATGAATACCTACAAATCGACTAGGGAATGGTTGTGGATAGTAGAGAATACATAAATTGTACAGAAGCCTTAGGTATGTTTAAGTATTGAATTTGTTGGTAAGCTTTACAGAAAATTTAATTTTTACTGAAATCATAGTAGAAAATCATCTCTTAAATCTCAACTGCATAGGTTTATTAGAAATTATTGAATGGTTTTTGGTTTAACATTATCGTGGCCGAGT